>JADLZN010001536.1:0-34187 GCA_018155175.1 Sinocyclocheilus anophthalmus | reverse complement strand
CTATCAACTGCGATCTGCTCCCTTCACTAAAATGTCATGGTTCCTAAACATCATAACAAATAATATAGATAAATAATGAACACGTTAAAACGAAAACACAGATACTTACAAGACTAAGTAGGAATGTCCTTTATCGTTTGTTTGCCCGCTGCTCTCCGACAGGTGAACTTAGTGCTCTCTCGTGTAAAAACAATTCAAAACACAACACTGATCTCTAACTCACGTCTGGCGTTTGGGGCCAAGTAGTAGGGCTACAAATGCATCCCGGTTGTAATTGTAATTGCAGTTTTTATTTATAAACGAAAGACAGCCGACTACAATATATCATATATGTGTATTAATGTAACATTTAGCTTGTGGATGCATGACCCTCAATTTATCAACTGCAAGTAAACTTTTTGAAAACATTTATTATTCATTATTTTTTGGCATAATAAATACTGATATTTTAATAAGCTGTAAAAGAATTACATAAAATATAAAATAATGCTATTGAACATGTTTCACAGTTACTTGCATTTGATAAGAAGCTGCTTCTTGCGAAAAGTACATGTAATAATTTAAGGCTATTTTGGTGGCCATGCTATCGCTGGTCTGTTACTGGTAGAGGGCTATCGACAGGGTTAAAATTAGCCCACGGATTGCCTCGATTTCGCCATTGTGGGCTAAAAGCGGACCGTCTCTAACCTGTCAATGAATTACCTTATATCTTTGTGATATTATTACACGTCGAACTAAGATGGGATATCAACCACCTCATGCGCTGTACTGCCAAACGACGAGTCGAATAGGTTGACTTACTAAGTGGGCGTACAATAGTCTTGGCCCACTGACTACAAGCAATCGGCTACTGCCCTGAGGCTCTATATGCCATGTCAAAGAAATGAAATCAAACACCTTGTAAACGCTGTTGATTTTGCTTACATGATGGAATATCAATCATCTCACAAGTTATTTTGCCAAAAAAACGACATGAAACCAAATTCAAAGTTATTTGGGCTAGAAGTGGGTTACACATAGCCGGACTATATCGGGTCTACAGTTAACCGAGACGTTGAAATGACGGCTATTGCTTGCTGTATAACCGTTTCTGATTTAACTAAACCCAAAACTAGTCATACAACTTGTTTGCAAAAGGTAACCTACTGCAATAACATAATCCATTCAACAAAGCGTAAAAAAAAATCAGAGACTCTCATTGAATGCAAAATATCATATTTATATTTAGTAAAAAATCAAGCATAGCAACATTATTCTCACCAAATCAAAACATACAAAGAGAACCAAAATGTAAATAAAATTGAAGACAGATCACGAATGTCCATGAATGATGAATTAGCTGCAATGGAGTGAATAAAGTCTTATCTGAATTCCAAGTTCTCACAATGTCCAGTGTATCCTCCATCCAAATCCTCCAGCCAATTTTATATCTTAATCCCTTTTCATTTTGTACTCAAGCCTCAAAGGTCATGGAACAGCTGTACAAAGGTGATATTTGCCTGATGAATTGAAGAGAAGACTATATGGTCAGAGACCATAATCCTCCAGGTAACACACAAAAAGTCCTTCTACAAAAATCAAAGAAGCCATAATAAACAAACAGTCCAACTATTATAATTCAAACACTTCCAAAACCAAAAGAGAAAATAAGTTAGACACATTTCATACTCAATATAACATCACTTACTTTCAATTGAGCATTAAAACACAGGTTTCCCAACAAGGACTCAAGAAGCATATGGCAAGGCCATGCTTTAGCTTTTGCATGCTGCACTCACTCCTTATGGGATGATATTAGACTCAAAATGATTAATAGACGCACAATTATTCATGTACTGCATACGTTTTATACATGTATCTTACTAACCACAAACAAGTGCCTTTCAATTTGATTCTGTGGAATTCGGGATTAAATGATTATGCAGCGATTTGTACAAATATAGACACGTTTTGCGAATAAAAATGTTCTGTTCTGAATTAATATATCATAAATTTCTCATGCAAAAAGGATTCTGTGCATATGTGGATCAGGTGACATGCGTGCATTAATTGACGTCTAGTTCGAGTCGATCTTGTTCGGTTCGTTTGGATTTTGAGACTTCATTTTCGCAGTTTACAGCATTTCACGTCCCCCACACACGCAACTACCAACTAACAAGGCCCAGTGCGATTCATTAACGTGTACTTGATTTGAAAAATTTTCAAATGTGCGTCACTACACTGAAACAAATGCTTTTCAACCGGTGTGTGCAGAGTTAATAATTACATTAATGTGCAGCATTTTGTTTGAATAGAGACATATTTGTGAATACAAAATGTTATAATTTGTATTAAAGTATCATAATTTGTGCGTGTAGCGATTAAAATGTGCATTTGTGCATCAGGCGACACGCGTGCATTTATTCACGTCTCTTCTGAGTCGATTCTTTTTGATTCATTTGAATTTTGAGACTTTCGTTCTGCCCTTTTATCCTTGCCCAATCCACACACACACACAGCTCGCTATCCACGCGCAGCTGAGCCACAGAACATCAGCGGCCACTAGATGGCACTAGCCCCAGTCACATGTGAGCATTCCATTGAGTACGGTTTTATGAATTTTACATTGTGTTTTCTTTGTTTCTTTTTGATTTGGCTATTGTTGTGTAGACTTACGGTTGTCTTGAAACGCAGAATAGTTGATATTAATTTTGCCCAACAAAGAACTTTTTTTGACGGGTACCATTTGGGTTTTTTGTGTTTTTCTTTCTGATTCAAACGCACGTTGTCAGTTTTTTCCTTCCTTGTATTATATTATTGTTTATTATTATTGTTATTATTATTATGCAAAGATGAAGTAGACGATGCTGATTAGCCATCTCCGCACTGCAGTATGAGAGAAATGCACTTTTCACATAGTCCTACAGCATTGCATACGCTGCAGCCTTTTATCAGAATAAAATACAGTCAACCAAGCATATAGATACATTATAGAATCTAGATACACTGGTTAATTAAAACAACCTATAGTACAATCCGTGCCGTTCAGCCTTAGCTCGGGCCAAGCACATATTTGCTCATGTGAAGAGGATGATTTTTTTTCACATCGGGTGAAGAAGACGATGATTTATTTTGACTTTTTTTTGGAAAGTGGGTTAAGTACAAAGCGTGGTTTACATAGGCCTAATAAATAATAGTCTGTGGCATTCAAATTCAAATAGGCAACATTGTGAATATGGAAACATTTGGATTCTGAGATTTGGAAATGAGAGAGTAAGAAAAATCTCTCCGAAATAACAGTCACCCCGTAGCCTATCCTCGCCCCGAATTAAAACTCATTAAATATTCCGCAATGTAAGAATAAAATATTAAGAATAAACTAATAATTTGGAGTATAAGTCGTGTCAATCGCGCATCATCAACTTCATCTTTGCGCACTGACTATACAGACAAACAGTTTGAGTATGTAGATAAGTAGCCTAATAAACGGTGTTCTACTTATTCCTAAGTCTTGTCTTGAGCGCAGGGGAATAGGCTTAGCGTATAAAACGCTGTTTAGTATCGTTTAGCTTCTAACTGGTACATTTTAAATATAGACAGTTTGAATATTAAATATACAAACGTGTGGTACTAAAAAAAATGGCGCACATTACGAACTAATAGCCCTTTTAATAAAATATAAGAATATAATAAAATAATAATAATAATAATAATAATACAAGGGAGGAATAACTGACAACGTGCTGTTGAATTACAGAAAAAAAAGGTACCATCACAAAGTTCTTGTTTTGCTAAATTAATATAAGCTATTCTGTGACTTAAGACAAGTTCAATTAGAGCAAGCTCAATAAAACAGATTTATTATATTTCTACTGTAGAGGAGAATAGCCAAACCAAAAAAAACAAAGAAAACACAATGTAACATTCACAGAACCATACTGATGGAATGCGCACATGTGACTGGGGCTAGTGCATCTAGTGGTGGCTGATGTTCTGTGGCTCACGCTGCGCGTGGATCGCGTGCTGTGTGTGTGTGGATTGGGCAAGGCTTAAAGGGCGGAACGAAAGTCTCAAAATTCGAATGAATCAAATAGAATTGACTCAGAAGAGACGTGAATGAATGCATGCGCGTCGCCTGATGCACAGCTACATCGCTTCATGCACAGATTATGATACTTTAATACAAACTGTAACATTTTTATTCACAAATATGTCTCTACTTGAATAAAATGCTGCACATGAATGTAATTCTTAACTCTGCAGACCCCGTGGTGTAACAGCATTTGTTTCAGTTTGTGACGCCATCTTGCAGTTTTCAACATCGAGCAACACGTTAACGAATTGCACTGACCTTGTTCGTTGTATTGGTGTGTTGGTGACGATATGAAAGGCTGTAAACTGCGAAAATGAAGTCTCAAAATCCAAATGAACTGAACAAGATCGACTCGAACTAGATGTCAATTAATGCACGGGTGTCACCTGATCCACGTATGCGCGGATTCATTTTTGCATGAGCAATTTTTGATATATTAATGCAGAACAGAACATTCTTATTCGAAAACATGTCTGTATTTGTACAAAACCCTGCACAATCATTTAATCCTGAATTACACAGACTCAAATTGAAAGGCATTTGATTGTGGTTAGTAAGATACATGTATAAAAATGTATGCAGTGCATGGATAATTGTGCGAGCATCTATTAATCATTTTGAGTCCTCATAATCTATTCATCCGCTTGACTACCAACCTCGCCTTCTCCGCACCTCATTGAACTTGACTTATACAAAAAACATGTTGCCCTCTACTGCCCCTAGTGGTGAGGAAGATAACAAGTCCTATAACAGGCTTGTGAATGTTATAGCTGGGTCCGATCATAAAACCTTAACTCAGCCTATAACATAAGAATTCCTCTTTTGTTTGTTAATGTTTTACCTTTTGTTTCTTTACAAGTATCATTATTAATAATATAACGTGTAACATAAAGTTAACATTCAAGCACTGTTCCATACAAAATAAGAAGATTACACAGATCAAACCAGCGTGTTTTATTCATTTTGACGATGCTTGTATATTCAAAGCGACTTATTAATGTGGAACAAAACATTGGCTATATTCAGAAACTGTGCTAGAAGAACTGCAGAACATAAGGCTCATGAAAACTGAATGTTAGGAGAAGATTTGATTTATCATTAAGTTTTTTTTCTGGATATCAAAAAACAAAACCGGTTCTTCTTTAAGAATCTCGCGCTAATGGTGTCACTTCATATCAGGGTCAATGCATTTGTTCAACTCTCGTCTTTTTTGTGTTCTTTCTCATTTTCTTCTTGTAACACTGGTGTAAATCGTAACAGTTGTGCTCAAAGTTATTCATACCCTTGGTAAATATGATCAAAGCCGGTTGTGAAAATAAATCTGTATCATTAATCCTCTTGATCTTTTATTTTACAAATTTAGAAAAACCTAACCTTTCATTGGAGAATAAGAAATTAAAATGGGGGGAAATATCATTATGAAATAAAATGTTTTTCTCTAATACACATTGGCACATTATACTTTTAGTAACCTCTTTTCCAGGTAATAGCTCTAAGTTTTCCTCTTTCAAACGTCAAGTCAAGTCCAGTCTGCTTTATTGTCAATTCTTCCACATTTACAGCACATACACACAGAGAATTGAAACTGCATTACTCTCAGACCCTTGGTGCATAAAGATAACACTAAGTACACGATAGGTACAGACTTAAATACAAAATACAACAGAGCAATAACAAATAAAGTAAAATGTAACAATAGATCTATATATCTAAGCACAAGGCATGGTCAGATAGAGTGCAAACTGCATTAAAAGAAAACAGTGCAGATATAGTAGATGTAGTGCAACAAAGACAATGGATTTGTAGCGCAAAAAGAGGTTATTTCGTACTGATTAAGTGCAGTGTGTGTATTTTTTGGGGAGGGGGGAGTGGGAAGAGGTCCATCAAGGTCAGAGTGTCAGAGGTGCGGTTGGGGCAAAAGAGGGGAGGGGGTGCAGGATTGTAATGCTGAAGAAACCATGGTCCTTCATACAGACCTCTCCCTTTTCTATAGGTTTCGGTCAGGGGACTCTGGAAAGGCCTGCGCATCGAATATTTGTTGTTTCTTGTGGCTCAGAGAGTTTGATGTTTGTTTTGGATTATTGTCCTGATGGAAAATCCAGTCATGGCCCATTATAAGATTTATAACAGAGTCAGTCACTTTTAGATTTTTATCTGTTGGTATTTGATAGAATCCACTGCCTATCCTCTGGTCCTGTCTCTCCCCGCTCGTATCAGTACTCTGCAGAAAAATAGCCCACACTTTTAAACCATCTGGTGACATACAGGCAGCTTGTTTCATTTGTACACATGGGGTACTTTTTATCCCTTTGTGCACCAAACCCATCTTGAGTGTTTCCTGTTAAAAAGCTCTTTTTTTGTTTTTTTTTCATCTAAAAAACCAACAGAACAAACCCCATAGCAGCACCCAGGTGCCAGTTGAGATTTCCGTCATGTCTCGCAAATGAATATGGGAGTTATTTTTTTGGATGAGTGTTGTTTCCGCCCTAGATTTTTCTTCCTTGTCCCAAGTACCCTCCCAAAACGGTTGGGGATGGAGGGGCGTGTTGATTTTTTCTAAGGGCTTTCTGACCCCAAGACTCAACTAATTTTGTGCAGTTCTCCAGCTGTGATCCTTGAAGTCTTTGGCCACTCAAACTCTCCTCCTCACCGTGCATTAGTACGATATAGACACACGTCCTCTTCCATGCAGATTTGTAACATTTTCTGTTGATTTGGAAATTCTTAATTATTGCCCTGATGTTGGAAATGGGAATTTTCACTGCTCTAGTTCTTTTCTTAAAGTCACTTTCTAATTTATGAAGCTCAGTTATCTTTTTCTGCACATCAGAAATATATTATTTGATTTTACTCATTGTGATCAATGATTAAGGAAACTTGGCCTTTGTGTTCCTCATATTTATAATACTGTGAAACAGGAAGTCATGGCTGGAAAATTTCATGCTCCTAGTCACCCTGGTGTGCTAAAAAATGTAAATATGAATGAATATACTTCAGAGATATTTTACTCATAAGAATTTCTAAGGGTACCAATAATTGTGGCCATTGTGTATTAGAGAAAAAATATTTATTTTATAATGTGATTTCCCCCCAACGTTCACTTAAAATTTTTTTTTTTAACTTCAATCAATGTTAGATATTGTTTACGATGAATATCATGGATAAACACTGCAGAACTTATTTCACAAGGGCTGGCCTTTTGAAATTTGTATTTCCCAGGGTATAATAATTGTTGATCACAAGATGGACATTAATGTGAACTGAAATGTATTTAAAAACCCCATTTGAACACATTGATACACTATGTACCATTCATAAATTAATTGGTTTGGTTATTATGGATTTTATTTAGTAGTGTAGTTACATTTCTATATTTATTTATTTCTTTATTTATTTTTGTAATCCTAGTTTTTAAACCACATGGCAACTTCTTGGAAATGCATCAAAATGACTTTTAATTTAGAAATTTTGCTAAGTCTTCGAACTTGCTTGAACCTGTTAGGCCGGACGATTACAGCAACGTTTTTTACTGCTCACAATCGTGCAAAATAAACACGTGAGACCCCCAACCCGGAACTGTGTACTTCCATCGCTTCCGTCCGTATCAATCACCACGCCATGTTGGTGCCGGTGTCCCTCTGCGAACCCCCCAATGTTCATACTATCCATCTTAAATAGTATGTGAGATTAGAATAAGAGTGTCCCGAAGCATAGTAGTGAATTTTGATTTAAAGAGGGTCATATGATGCTGCTAAAAAGAACCTTATTTTGTGTATTTGGTGTAATGAAATGTGTTTATAATATTTTGCGGTTTAAGGTTAAAAAAACACATTATTTTCCAAATAATGTACATTATTCTTGCTCCTATATGCCCCGTCTTTTTGAAACGCGTCAATTTTTACAAAACTCATCTGTCTGAAAAAGCGAGGTTTGCTGCTGATTGTGGCGGCCACATCCAGTGCTTGTTGATTGGCCAAATTCTCAAGCGTGGTGCGGGAATGTTACAGGGACAAAAAAGTCCCTTACCATAATTGTGAATGCCTCTGCGGCAACCACATATGACGACCCCCGGGCTGGACTCCACTTCATCCACGGTGATGCTGAGCGCCTCGAACGACAGCGCACAGTTGAGTATTTTCTTCAGCGCACATGGATCACGCCCAGCATGACGGCATTCGTCCTCCAATTTGGAAGGCCAACAAAGTAGTTTCCCTTTCACCAACGAAGCACACACTCCTTCGTCCGTGCTTCACGGGCATGGCGGTGGTGGCCACAAATACTACATGGTACTACAGCGAGAATAAAAGTTACGTTTTCTTTCTTTGTGTGAACATTTGGGCGTCGTTATGCAAATCTCCCAGATCGTGACGTAGGTATGTGGGGGCATGGTTGACTCTTAACTTTTATAAAAAAAAATCTCTTTGGATTTGAGACTTTAGTCTTTGCAACTTTACAGATCTTTTTTATGCACCAAGAGCTTGTAACACTCCAAAGAGAAAGGAAAAATTGAAATCGCATCATATGACCCCTTTAATGAAATGTCAGCATCTGAGGCTATTTTCATGGCAAAAAAATAAATAAAAAATACAAGTATAACAAATAAAATATGCACTAAATACAATACAATAAAAAAACCAAACAAACGATACCCGCAAATAATATTATACAGGATTATTTAAAAATTAATAACACAGGATATAAATTCCTAAAAGCCGCTTTTTCAGGCAAATCTTAAAAAAAAGCGACTAAACTTAATAAAAAGCTTTCTCCCTTGCATAAAATCTAGCACAGTCCAAAGATTAAGGGGGGTGATCTTGCAGAACAGTTGCATGTTGGTCTTTCCCTACAGCATAGTGTTGAAGAGAGTATGCCAAAAGTCCCTGGATGGTCTACTATATCAGGTCAGTTTTTGAAGTGTGGATCCATGCACACTCTAATGGTAATATTGCCCACAATCCATTGCGCTTTAGCAAAGGATTCGGTTCAGAACTAAAAAGCGTTAAAAAACAAAATTTTTACTAATAATCAACATTTAACCTGGAAAAAAATATTTATTTAATGTTATCTGTTATATTTCATCTGCAACAACAATGTGAACTTTTATAAACATCTGTTTGGCCATTAACTTTTAAATGCATCATCATGCAAAAATATGAGCAGAGTTCTCTGCATAAAAATGGAGGATGTTTACTGTGACAAGATGATTGATAGACCAGCCAGTTTACAGTGACAGGGTGCGTGTGACGAGCAGTCCATTAAAAACGCAATTGTATAGTAATGTCCCAAAGCTTGCCTACTCTTCTACTACAGACTCAAAAGTTTGTACTTTTTCATCACCAAAAGAGTACGTACTTAAAGGGTGTAATAGCCCATAAATAGGCACATTGGGACGCAGCACATGGTTCCTTTCCGTTTTCACGCAGATGCAGTGAGGGCAGTTTAGGGCAATCGGTTCATAGCTTTGCCTCATCTGCCCGATACCCTCACAAGGGGCAACCAAAATTTCTGACATATCAGAAATGAATCCTACCATCCCATTGCTGCTCAGGAAAGGCTAATCGCCTCTCGTTACCCCCTGTACACTGCATGCCAAATGTCACATGACAAAGCTGAAAATCGGCCCGACTCAAAAAAGGCTACGTTCACACTGCAGGCAAATGTGGCACAAATCCGATTTTTTTTTTGCTCATATGTGACTCAGATCTGTTTTTCTAATGACAGTGTGAACAGGACAAACCACATGGAATCTGATCTTTTCAATTCCGATTTGTGCCACTTCCATATGTGGTACTAAATCCGATACAGGTCAGACGTTTTGCAATGTGACCGTAGACTCTGAACAGTAATATCGGAATTCATGAGACTTTTACGTCACTCTAGATCAGTGATCCTCAAATCTGGCTCGCAAGATCCACTTTCCTGCAGAGTTTAGCTCTAACCCTAATCAAACACACATGGGTATGCTAATCAATGTCTTCAGTCATAGAAAATCACAGGTAGGTTTGGTTGAAGGGGTGGGCTAAACTCTGCAGGAAAGGGGATCTCGCAAGCCAGATTAGAGGATCACTGCTCTAGATCAACATTCGTCACGATCATGCACTCATGGGAGTCACTTCAAAGATTTTACATACCCAAAGCTATCAAGACAGTTGCGAAAGGTAGTCAGTGGAGTACAGTGACGTGTCAGAACTCATAAGTATTGCAGTGACAACTCTATATACAAGGAAAACATTAGGGCTCATATCATAAAAGTTTCAAAACTCTCTTCTGACACATCTTTGTCTTTTTTTTTAATATTGCCTGTTCATAATTTCGCTGGCTTCTGCGGCAGATAACACTATAAATAAACGCATAATCGCTTACTTTATATCCTCCGCGCTTACTTCCGTATGACGGCGCGCTGCGCAAGTGTTGCCAAATCCACATTTTCCCAGCGGAATTGGGATACTTTTTCATTGTTGCCACGGGTTGTTTTTCAACTCTGTGGGTTAAAGCAACCCCACTAATGCGATATATAACCCCCAGAACAAGATTGGGATAATTTTGGACTAGTTTTGAGAAGCAGTTGGGCAGATTGTGTTGTGAACCCTGTTCATATTGTTCTTTTATGCATGTCAAAACTTTAAAACATTGGTATAGCCTAAATAGGAACTCTGCATATGCTTGCACCTGTTAATTGTTTATTTTTTATATTAGTTCATGTTGCTTTTGTGGAATAGATGAATAACAATTTATTTGTTTGAGATATTTTATGTTTAGATATTTCTAATTTGCGGGAGTCCCATGAATCATTTTATTCTCCCGCATCCCGCGCACACAGGGTGGTCTCCCGCCCGCACCCAGCACTGCCAATCTGTCTGGGCTGACAAGGCGCAGCGGATGGGAGAAAAGGAGACGGAAGGATGAGGTGAGAGAGGGGAAAGGAAAAAAATTCTCGGTTCGTTCCCGGACACACTGCCGCTTGGTCCTCAACCGGCTGAGAGGATCTCACTCGCGGTGCCATGCGATGGTACTGGACAACGTTGGTGGACGGCCCACCACTCCTCCACCTCCTGGCGGACGGCGATAGCTCCTCCTATTGAGGGCAGCCGGCAGAGAGTCCCCCGTTCCCTGCTCCTCCCCAAACATGGCGGACGGCAGCAGGCTCCAGCCTCCAGACGAATGGCACCGACTCCTCCGCTCCCTCTCGGACGGCAGCCACCACTCCTCTACCCAGGAGCACGGCAGCGAGCTCTCTGTCCCACCAGGTCTTCCAACTTTCCAGCACCACTGCCTCGGGCAGCCACCGGCGGTCTCCCCGATCTCCTCAGCACCGCGATCCCCCTCAACAGCAAGGGCTCTCTGACAGCGTGTCCCTCCATCCTCCCGGGTTTCGGCACCAATGTAACAAAGTTCGTAGATCAGGAAGAAGGAGGAGGGAACCGGCAAACATTTAAACACAAAACTTTAATAAACAAACACAAAACTGAAAACAGCCCCTCATGGACAACTGCCACACACAAACAGAACCAAAACAACATAAAAAGTCCAAGCCTGGTCATCTCTTGTTCCATCACTGTCGTTACTCCTCCTCTTATCCTTGCAGAGCTCCTCCGTGGGACTCGAGACCGGTCAGTGGCACAGGTGTCGCTCAATTTCATTAACTCCACCGGCCTCGCTCCATTCCCACGGCTGTGTAATCCGCAGGAAATCATCATCACGTGCTCAAATATTTTTCAAATGTTTTTTCCTCCCACCCCAAATATTTTCCACCACTATGTCCCATTAGGGGCTCCGTAGATTTTTCTTTCGTTTTATTAATTTATTATCGGGTTTTGAGCGCTGGTTAGGAAAAATAACAGAAATGAACATTCCTAATTTAGCTTTAATTGTTGAATTCATTGATAAAAATGTATATCTTCCTCAGTATTTTTGTTTTTTCAATGCAAATATCTAAACATTCTTAAATCAAGATACATTCGCTTGTGAAGGAAAATGAAGATATGATATTCTTGTTTTCTGAGAAACTGGACAAAATTGAGTTTATGCTTAAAACAAGAGCTGATCTTTCAGTCGAATTAAGTAGATTGTTCTGACTCCATGGGCAGATATTTGTTCTTGTTTTCATCATAAACTCGCTTCATTTTGAGGAATCTCCTCGACCTCAGTCTAAACCAGCCCAACATCAGAGAGTCAAGGTCCATAATCAATCAAAATGCGGTGGTTTAAAAGCATAAAGGTCATCTTCATGGTTCTGTTAAGCACCACCATCTTTACTGTGACCATACATAAAGTTCCTTATGGACATTTTAAAGATTTGGTGAACAATAGCATGGTGGAACGTCTCTTTCATGGTGAACCCTGTGCCTGTATGGAGCGCTGTTTGGCTGCGAGTGACGTCAAGTGGTTTGCTGAAAGTTTCAGAAAAGATGTCCCACCAGTGCTCTCTCTCAATAACAGCGTCTTCCCTGACCACATCTTTAAGTGGTAGCAGGTACCGGCTTAGTGTGTGTTTATTATTTAGTATTTCAGTCCTGCAGTTAAAATGTGCAATAAGCTGGACTGTGTGCCATTCAAAATTTAATTGAGAATGCTTTCAAATTATGTTAAGATGTTTATTTCATGGAGCAATTACTCTGTAGGATATCAGACCGAATCAGACAATCTAAGATTTGGTCAAACATGGTTGAAACACGAGGAGCCGAATTCCACAGGGGCCCAAGACACAGGATGTTCGTAAATCAGATCCTGGCACCACAAGCCTGAACCAACTAGCCGCTTTGAGTAGCTCACAGCATTTAAACAAAAGAACACTTATTGACAATTGCAAGGAGATTGTCAATTTTGGGGCAAGTAAACAAGATTAATGGTCAAAGAGATGCACATGTAAACCAGTGATAGTAATCACGATCACAAGCTCTTCGGATTTACTTTTCCCCCCACCTCTGAGACAAAGAACAGACTGAGATTCCTTACAGACATTTTAACCTCTCTGGTCTTCACAGAACGTATCCTTACGTCCACAGAATGCTACAGAAACTACCTTTCCATGTATATACAGTATGCACCTAAATGACGCTAAAAGGCCGTTTTCCTCACGCATCCATCGATTCCAGCATACGAATTATGCCAACACCGAGCCGATATGTGAAAACGGCTAGGAAAAGATGCCCCCTGTAGAAGAGACGCTGGCCAGCTATCTCTCTACGGGTGAGACGTCTTCTCTTAAAACTCCCTCCTTGCCATCCGTGCCCTTTCAAGCTACATCTAAATTGAATGGCGGGGTATACGCAGCAGCAGGTCAGGCTGTTGCTTCGTTGCACACGATGGCAGTGCTTCAGGCGTATCGGGCTGACCTGCTGAAAGACCTGGATAAAGGCGAGGGCCTTTCTCCTGATGAGGTAGCTGAGTTGCGCCGCACCACAGATCCCGCTTTCCGTGCTACTAAGCAGGCCGCCTCTGCTATGGGCAGGTCCATTGTGGCTATGGTAGTGACAGAGAGACATCTGTGGGTGAACCTGGCAGATATCGGGAAGAGAGGGGCTTTCTTCTCGATGCTCCAGTTTCGCCTTCCAAACTTTTTGGTACCTCCATCGAGACAGTGGTTGAGAAGTTCAGGGAGGCGAAGGAGCACTCAGCGGCCTTCAAAACCTTTATTCCACGAAGGTCCAGGTCTGAGCCAGAACAACCCAGGGGTCCTGGCCTGTCTCGGTTAGAGGATCAGAGACGGGCACAGAAGTAGAGGTCTACACGGAGGACCCGAGACCCGAGGACCCGGGACCCGACCCGGGATCTGTATGGGTTCGGGGCTATATTTGAAATGGTCAGCCGGGTCGGGTCCCAATCTATCACTTCGGGTCCCGGGTCTGTTTAACATTGTGCGTAATACCCGGCCGTTATCAGAGTCAGTCAGTGCTGTGCGTGTTGTTTTGTAACTTTCAACTTGTAAAATTAGGATGAGAAATGTGGAGTCGGTATTTGAACTAAGGTGAAAAAAAAAAAACAAAAAACACGAGCGACTCCATCAGAAGCAGGGTGGCGGAGTAATGCACAGCACGGTGATAATGGATTATTACATGAGGTGAGTGAGTTATATGATATTTTATATATTCTTTATATGAATGAACCGTCCACTGCTCGGGGTGTGTTCACGGTGTGTTGTGTGTGTGTGTGTGTGTGCACTTTGGATGGTTTAAATGCAGAGCACTAATTCCTAGTAAGGGGCATTTACTTGGCCACATGTCACGTCACTTTGTTATATCTAAAATTTTTGCTCAGACTCGGCTCAGAGAGCATAGAGATGATAGCAAATAAGTAAAGCTAACGTCAGCAACCATGGCACTGGACGAGCAATCGTTATTATAATCCAAATGGGCAAACACTAAATTATTATGCAAGCTGACTCGAGATACAAAAAATGCAAAAATGCAAAGTCGCATTTGTCATCCGTCAACGTGACAGTAAGTGGACTTTTGAAACTGGAATAATAAGTGGATTACGCATTTCAATTGGCAATAGAGGAATAACACGGATGGAACTTTCTAGGCAAGGAGGATTGTATGCATCACAGTCAGGTACAAGGGAGAATTCTTCTTACATTAGGTAAGACAAAAAGTTAAATTTTCACAACTTGTTTATCGACTTGTTAATAAAAATTAGCCAATCAGCATCGAGTGTTCACTTTCAGGCCTGAGGATTGTTGAGAAAAGAAACCTCGTAAGGGAAGCTAGCCTCCCTTCTGATATCAACCAATCATCAAAGAGACGTAAATAATGATAATTATGCGCTGCGCTGATAATGTACCAAGTACTTATGACAAGTAGCGATATTCAATATTTGATCGCCAACAGATTTACAAAGCTGTCATTCAAACAGTATATTTACATATTTAGGGAAAACAGCCTAAGCTGGATAAACGTTACAGCAGTCGGCTTAATTAAACGGCACAACAAGCAGCTCTCTTTTAACACAGACTTTTAAGAAGGGATGGATATTTGCTTCAAGTGATAGGTCAGGTACGGGGAACTTATATTATTGCTGTATGTATGTCGTTCTTTACGTTTTTCTGACTAAAAGCAACCCCAAAAAGCCATGTAAAGTGTTAGTTAAGCAAATGATATAATAAATAGGCCAGGGTCCCAGCCCAATACAATTAGTGTGCCTCCTCTATTTTAAAACCCATGAGCCGCCACTGTCTACACCACTAGGTTTACTCTATGAGCTTTGGTTTTAGGGCTGGCTGAAATGCAGCTTATGCACAACTGCAGTATGCCTGAAGAGGTTTTGAGACTCACAGAGAAACCAGCAGACTTCAAATCGGATTTTTGTTGCGCGAACAGTGGACTGTTTATAGATGCCCTTTTAATATTAACCGTGTATTTTAATACAATGTTGACAGAAACTTTCTGTAATAAACCTTTATCTGATCGAGTATTATGGTCTATTCACTCACAAAATCTTTGACGGTTCGATAATCTCAACATTTCTCACCCAAATATAGTTGTTTATCATTTAGTGCTGTGTTCGATACATCGATATGACGATGTATCTTCACAGAGATCGATACAGCTGGCCCTGTATCAATATTGTGACACGTGTGCAGCAGTGGACCACGCTTAAAATTTTACAACGTTTAAAATTGAATAGAAAAGTGCGAGGTTTCTAAAAAAAATAATGAATAGAGCATAATATATAGGCTACAACAAGGTTTATTAATCTGGCCGCAGAGGAACACAACTGGGTTGCCTGATATAAAGAGACATAATCCCCGACACAGAGCTTCCCACTTGCGCAATACAGAAATATCTGCTAAGTGGGCTACTTATCTTTGTCAACCTGGCAACCATGTTGGGCATGCATGTTCTCTCGATCTCTCCACTGTGGATAAACGCGCTTGCTTTGTGAAAACACTGGTTAGCTTGCAGTTTAGCCATCTCCACTTCAATATTCTATTCTCAGCAAAGTGTAATTCATAAGTGTTCATTATTCCGTGATACGATAGTTGTGACTTTGCTGGTGATACACAGCCCTAGCCATGATATGATATGTATCACGATACAGGACTGCACTGAGTTTCACCTCAGCAGAATATGTATCGTGCCTTTTGCAAGACGTCGCACTGTATCATGCTTTCCATCTTCAGAAATATGGCACGAGAAATGTGACTTGCTTAATAATGCGGAACTACCTTTCCATTTACCTAAGAAGATCTGGCAAACTATTTACCAAACTTGTCTGAGATTGATATCAGTAAACAATGAGACAATCAGAATTTTTATTTTTACTGAAATCCTACTTATGTCACTTACATAACAATTTGGAACATAATGTGTGTGTATATTTATATATACTGTATAGTGGGTGTAGAAAATCACCCCCCTTTACAATAATCACACTTTGTTGCAATAATCACAGCCTTTGTTTTATCCAGCTGTATTTACTCAGTTCAACTTATAACATCCAAGTCAAAGATAGAACACCAACATGTCAGAAAAAAAAACTGAATCAAATAATCATGGTACTAAAATATGCTTAATTTTCTATAATGTCTGTCTTTTGATTTTGAGGGGAAATATGATTGGGACATTGGTTTCGTGATTTCATATTTTGAATAATGTATGAGGGTCAAAAGACAAAAAAGGGTTTAAGCATTAAAACAAAAAGTGTAATGCTGCTTTAAAATGTTGTTTTTCCCCCCCCCAACAAAATCAATTTATGACATAACCCCCCGGTTTCACGACAAGGCTGAAGCCTAGTCCTTGACTAAAATGTAAGTCTGAATTTGCACTGACTGATATTTAAATAATCGGTGGCCTTTGTTTTGTCTCAAGATGCACACCAGTAATGTTTTTTTCTAAGGCACATTATAAAAAATTACTTAAATGTCCTAATGAACTATGGCCTAATCGGGTTTAGGCTTTAGGCTAAGCCTGTCTATGAAACGGGCCCTAAAAGACTAATTGCTTTCACCCCAAATATTAATTAGTTGTAATTTTACATTTTTATAATTTGCCACCAAGGTTTTGCACAATTGTCAGTAAGAATTTTTTACTCATTTAAAACACAATCAAATTTAATATGCTCCCTTATTATTTTATATATTTTAATATGAACACGTCAGATTAAGCATGTTGTTTGAATTTTTACATGATTGTGTTACACTGAATGACAATGTAACATTATTTCAACCAAACTTTGACGTTTTACTCTCCAAAAACGTATTTGAAACCTTAAAAGTAGACACTTTACTTGCATTTAATGTGCTTTCTATGGACAGTTTTGTAAATTTCTTTTGATGCGGACATCTTAATGTCTTTGACCCATGAACATATATTGTGTTGTCAATTATTTCTTGAATTGTTTTGACCCTTGTTTCTCTTCTTGTATTACTCAACAGAACCCGGTTTAAGGTTATACACAAGCTACAAGCCAACAAGGACAAAGTAAGATCAGTATCTTGAGTGTGTTTCTCAACAGTAAACCTCTCAATAAAAAATGAGTTCACTTAAAGTGCACTTTCTAAGTGCACTTTGTCTCTGTAAACTTCACCTCGGAGACCTAACAGCTAAGGAGACTAATGTTACGATACACAGACAAGGCTTGAGATAATTGTACAATACACGCCATGGGAACCTTTTAGCATCACCACAACACTTGATAATGCAAACACTCATGCAGAAATGTTTATTGGCTATACATCTTAACATTTCGTTGTTTATATTTAGTGAGTTTCTGGGTTTTAGAGAGGATTTGTCCTTTAAGGCAAGTTCTGTGTTATCACGCTGTGCTTTTGGCCATTTGTTCTTGGTTTGAAACAACATAAATTTGCTAAAACATAAATTGAGTTAAAAGCGTTTTTTTTGTTTGAAGTTAATTAAACTGTGGAGGAAGTTTGTCATTCTCAGTCCAGATGGTGTCACATGACCTGGACTGGGATCATAAAGTGTCTGAATAATTCTTCATTCTTCAGATCAAATCATCTGTTGATTCAAACATTGGTGTCTGCGTGACTCAGTTCCTACAAATAAATAAATTAAATAAAATAATAATACTATCAATATCCACATCAATAATATTTTAAAATTAATGTTTAAGTTGCTAAATTCATTCCTGCCACAAAAACAAAATGGAAATGAAATTTATATAATATCAGTATTAATATCAAAGCTATAAAAAAAAAAAAATCATCACCTGTATAAATTAACTAGATAATAAAAAATAAATGATTTAGTGTGTTGCGGTGAGAAGTTTAAAAAATATATAAAGCTGCAGTCCGTGAGTTTTGCCTCTTTGTCGCCATCTCTTTTTGAAAACCTGGAATTGCAGCTGTGTGCTGAATTATCTTCCTTGCATGGGTTGTGAGCTGGCACGGCTCCAGCATGGATGCATCTAATGTTCTGAAGAATATGTGTGGCAGTCAGTCACCGCACCGGTGTGGATATTTACTGTACTTCGCAATCACAGATTCTAGCCTACACCTTGGAATATATGACCCAAATAAGAATTTTCACCGTATATTGTCATCTGAGCAAGTAAGTAACAAGTCTGCCACATTTGCTCTGACCAACTGAGGAAAAAAAAGCATAAATCTCGCTACCAATGGTGATTAAAATCTAAAGATCGGTTAGCTCATATCACATCAAACCATGCAAATTATTATTATTATTGTTATACTTTATTCTCAAATTATTAATGTTAACAGCATCAGCATTGCGTGATGAGTATAGTGTGTAGATTTCAATTTCTGGACAGTCTAATCTCTAATTGTCATACCATTCGAATTTCATATTAAGACATTATTTTAACCAAAAAGCAAATTATGCTCCCTTCGAACGGGTTTTCTTTAAAATACAAATCTTTGTAATCCCAGGCTATCTGTAATCAGAAGCACATTTATAACTAGAATATAATTTAATTTCATTCACATGCGTTTCATAAACACATAATCCTTTCTGGATTACAATCCGCCATCAAATTAACACATTTGATTATTCCAGCTGCTGTGAGAAAAGTCTATAAAACGATCCGCCACCTGCAGGACCCTCACATGCGATAGCCTAGTAGCCGGGACACTTCTTTATGTTTACAGACGTGACGTAATGGCGCAGCGGCATGCTCGAATTTGCCGCGAAAACCTACCCGTACCACTCAAATTAGAAAACATTATTATAAGATAACCGTTGTGAATCGGGCTAAAATAAGGTGATAGTTTCGAAAACTGTCTGGTTATGTACTTGCTCAAATATTGGTTTTGGATAATTTTTAACCAAAAAAAAAGTTACGGACTGCAGCTTTAAGGCTTAACTTTATTGCCACCGCAAGTAAGAGGGTATGCAGTTCACACTTAGTACAAGCATGGTGTCGCTTTTTGTTTGTTTTACTGGCGATTTTTAATTGCACTTGTTTCAAGCCAACACTTCAGTGAAAGGTTTCGTTTATATTTTCTCATGAAAAGATGCGCATGAAAATCGCATTTGATTTTTTGCCCAGCCCTAATGTTATGTAATGTGTGTGGTGTCACATTCTTCCTATGCAACTCAATGAAACTCCGTTTTAGTTGCAGTTTGGTGCCACATGATATTTCGGTAACTTATTCTGTGCACATGTGTCCCAGGGTCCCATTTCAATACAATGATTCAGCAAGGATGCATTAATTGATCAATAGTGACAGTAAATACTTTTATAATGTTACAAAAGATTTCGATTGGAAATAAATGCTGTTCTTTTGAACTTTCATCAGAGAATCCTGAAAAATCATTTTTATCACATATGAAGCAGCACAACTGTTTTCAACATTGATAATAATCTGAAATGTTTCTTGAGCAGCAAATCAGCATATTAGAGTGATTTCTGAAGGAAACCCAACAAGCTCATGGGTTCAATTCTCAGCAAATGTATGATCTGACAGAACATAAACTTTGAATGCAATAAGTCGCTTCATTGTAAATGTAAATAAACTCACTGTTTGGTTGGTGTGGTGACCAGGGCCGTGCACAGACACTTTTGAGAGGGGCAGTGATGAAACTGAAAAAAGGCTCTGGTTGGGCTATTCAAGAACAGTCACAGAGTTGTTGAGAAGCCACTCCTTCATTATTTTAGCTGTGTGGTTAGGGTCATTGTCTTGTTGGAAGGTAAACCTTTCGGCCCAGTCTGAGGTCCTGAGCACTCTGGAGAAGGTTTCGTCCAGGATATCCCTGTACTTGAATGCATTCATTTTTCCCTCGATTGCAACCAGTCATCCTGTCCCTGCCGCTGAAAAACACCCCCACAGCATGATGCTGCACCACCATGCTTCACTGTTGGGACTATATTGGACAGGTGATGAGCAGTGCCTGGTTTTCTACACACATACCGCTTAGAATTAAGGCCAAAAAGTTTTATCTTGGTCTCATCAGACCAGAGAATCTTATTTCTCACAATCTTGGAGTCCTTCAGGTGTTTTTTAGCCAACTCCATGCGGGCTTTCATGTGTCTTGCATTGAGGAGAGGCTTCCTTCGGGCCACTCTGCCACAAAGCCCCGACTGGTGGAGGGCAGCAATGATGGTTGACTTTCTACAACTTTCTCCCATCTCCCGACTGCATCTCTGGAGCTCAGCCACAGTGATCTTTGGGTTCTTCTTTACCTCTCTCACCAAGGCTCTTCTCCCCCGATAGCTCAGTTTTGCCGGAAGGCCAGCTCTAGGAAGGGGTTCTGGTCGTCACAAACGTCTTCCATTTAAGGAATGGAAGCCACTGTGCTCTTAGGAACATTAAGTGCAGCAGAAATGTTTTTGTAACCTTGGCCATATCTGTGTCTTGCCACAATTCTGTCTCTGAACTCTTCAGTCAGTTCCTTTGACCTCATGATTCTCATTGGCTCTGACATGCACTGTGAGCTGTAAGTTCTTATATAGACAGGTGTGTGGCTTTACTAATCAAGTCCAATCAGTATAATCAAAAACAGCTGGACTCAAATGAAGGTGTAGAACCATCTAAAGGATGATAAGAAGAAATGGACAGCACATGAGTTAAATATATGAGTGTCACAGCAAAGGGTCTGAATACTTAGGGACATGTGATATTTCAGTTTTTCTTTTTAAATAAATCTGCAAAAAGTCAAACATTTGTGTTTTTCTGTCAATATGGGGTGTTGTGTGTACATGAATGAGGAAAAAAAAGTAACTTAAATGACTTTAGCAAATGGCTGCAATATAAAAAAGAGTGAAAAAATTAAGGGGGTCTGAACACTTTCCGTACCCACTGTATTATATATTAATAAGATAGATTATATATATATATAAGGGTTCTTAGGTCTATAGGTCTACATGTTATACACTATTATAATGACATGGCTTTTAAAGACTACTTAATTTCTAAATCTCAAAAGGTGGAAGTCAGGACTAATAGACTTCGCCTGGAAAAAGGACATGGTATGATAAGCTTGGCATTATACAGTGCAAAGGATATCTGGCCTTCTAGAAGTAAAGTAGGCTATAACAATGGGCCTCCTGGGTAGTTGTCATTATTATTTGTAGGGTCCTGTGTTTGTGAACTGCTCTTGTGTACTCCCTCTTTTTTTAATTGTATTATATATACAGTATATATGTATATATATATATTATATATATAGATATTTACAAACACAAGGTGGTGTTCTGAAATGAGGAGGCAAAGTCCTTTTTTTAAATCAAATGTAAATTCCTGTCTCAGTCATATGATCTTGGTTAAATAAACATTACTTACAATACCAGAAAACAACAACAACAAATACAATTCTATTTTATATTTCTACATTAACAATGTAATCAATATTCTGTTTATTAAAGCCAAGTATGAATCTCATCAAGTTATTAAGCATTTTACATTTATTCCAAAATAATAACTCAAGGCAGTAACAATTTAAACAAAAATATTTTATTTGTGAACTTATGTTCAGCTATTCTTTTTAATAGTTAACTTTTAACTATTTTTGAATTATTCGGTTCATCAGTCATCAAAGCTCAGTAAATATTGGTCACAGACACAGAAATTTACTTTAAATTTCAACAAGCTGATTTACTCACTAAAAACTCCCACAGATCATGTTTACAGGCCATTTTAAGTCTTATTTTGATGTAAAAAAGTGATTATATATCTAAGTGTGTGAGTTGTTTACTTTTTAAATGAGTCTTCCCATTAATGCCATTATATTGTTCATTCAGAATGATTCGTGAATGTAGAACGCGCCTGAACACAAGAGGCGGGATTTATCGCATGAACCAATCACAGCCGAACATAACCAGTCATATCCAATCATATCGTGATGGAGGCATGGCCTCCTCTCACGTGATTTTCCCCCATTCATTCTCAATTACCCCCCACTGCACGCTTTAGTTGGTCTGTTAAAACTCAATGGGCTCAGGGGAGGCGAGAGAGACTCAAACTCCCGATATAAGTTTACCTGCTGGTGTCGCTGTTGGACAATGTTTCTTTAGAAAAACGAGTGATTTATACAACTTGTTAATGTTATATTTTGAATATGCCGTTGTTTATTTTCGGTACTACAATTTTTTCTTATCCAATATTTTGAGAGTATAGATATAATATATATATGTATATATATACAGTATATACACAATTCAATTTTTCTCTGCTTTGCACACATAAAGTTCAATAAAATTATGTTTGAAGAAAAATAATTTTTTAGCTATGTAATATATATAATATATTACATTATGCATGATAAAATATAAAGATTTCACAGTGATTTGATTCTGTAAAGTTTTTTTTGGTTACTACAACATTACTGTAATAAAACCATGTTTTACTACGTTAATACATTTGAAGACGAGCGGAGAGTATAGAATACTAGATAAAAAAAAATTAGCTAGCTAGAATACATGCATATTAACAGCATAAACATGAATTAACCATGCAACCATATAATAAGAATGTTAAGAAATTAAGTGTATCAGCAATCATGAATTTCTTAGAAATATATTTTACCTAGGTGACGAGGATCACTCAGTCGCTTTGTGTCAAACTCAAATGCAGTTACAGGGTTTTTGACCAGTGAATGTGTGTCAATGTGCATTTTGTCCGTCATTAAAACGGCGGCGTTACGTTTTCATCACCAGGTGTTTGTTGTAGCTATATGGGCGCGGCACTCAGTTTCAAATACATAAATTATGAGCCTTTATAGACATAGTGTTTCTTGCGTAAAGAAAACGCTGTACTTATTCAAACAACAAGACCTTTATTTACCCTTGCAGACCTAGTTCAGCTGCTGTGGAACTTCAGTTCATTCAGTCAAGATAGAGGGTGTGGAGTTATGAGGTTTTTACTGGCAGTTTGAGCGGATCCAACAAGATTTAGTCACAAGCTCTTTTTAATACATTTCATTAGCTAAATATTTGTAAAGCAGACAGACAGATGTAAAGGGTGACCAATATCATTGATTTATTGAAGAAAAAAAAAAACACCATCACCAAAAAAAGGGCACTTAGGAGTGTAAGGGCAAAAAGGGCATGTGCTCTGCACAGGTTGAGCCCTACCTGTGCACGTGCCTGAGTGGTGACCCTCTCAGGCATTTGACCTTTAACCTGAGGGAAGAACTTCTTTTTCATAAAAGTCCCTTTGGTATTTTTATGTTCTACAAAACAACTGACATTATGAGTAACAACTGGAATTTGTACTTTTTTGAGTTGCATTACAGAGCAGTGACATTAATATTTTGAAAATGAAAAGAAGTATTAATTAGATCATATATAAATTTATAGTTACATTAAAAGCATTTTCAGAAAGAAGTCATTTGCACGAGTTTCAAAATGACTATGGAGATTTTTTTTACACTAGATAAACATGATAAAAGTTCAAATGAAAACTTGGCAAAATTTGTGCTCACCCTCAGACCATCCAAGATCAGGATGAGTTTGTTTCTTCATCAGAACAAATTTGGAGAAATGTAGCATTCCATCACTTGCTCACCAATGGATCCTCTGCAGGAATGGGTGCCGTCAGAAATGAGAGTCCAAACCAGCTGATAAAAACATCACAATAATCCACACCACTCCAGTCCATCAATTAATATCTTGTGAAGCAGTGCTCAAATTGAATCAAGTCTTATGGGGGGTCCCCACCATAAGACTTTTTTTAGGTGGGGTTGGGGGTTAGTCTCGCAATATACAATTTATACAAAATACACAATATATTTGATCATAATATGCATAACTATATACTATTTATTAAAAACAGGCTTACATAAAAGAACAGGCTTTTGTGTTGATAAAGAATAATCAGTCCAATGTTGCATAACAGAGAGATAAGCTACTATTCTTCTTTTAAATGGCTTACTCCAAGTAATACTGGATTTAGAGGGTGACAAAGCAGCAGACCCAAAAGGGCAACTATGGCAAATATACCAGGGGACTACATATAAGGCACTTGAAGAGCCGTAAAAGCATGTGACATCAAAATACATTGAAATTTCTCAAAAACAGTAGAAAATATTCAGATGGCTTTCAGACTCACTGAATGGTATTCAGATTCAGCAGTGGCACAGGAATAATTATTTCATAATGTCTCAGAAAGCAGTGATAAAGGAGCAGTCAGTAACTTCAAATGGACCTGTTTAAGGACCTTTTTATTACTTAAACAGTAGGAAAAGAATGGAAAAATGCTATCAGGCTGTAATGATACTATAGAGATGAGAATAGGTATTATTCAAAGAGTGCAAGACAACTGGGCAAACAGGATATAGTAATTATAATAGTTAATAAGTTTAACATAGGCATGTCCAGGAGATTCTCAAAAGTCAACTCATTTATCCATAACAGCTCTCAAGGTAATTTCAGGAACCAGTGGGTGAAGACATAAACCAAATCTCAAGACAGGTAAGTATTCACTGGCTAGTATCATCTCATTGGATGATAACAGAACTCAGGACAGGTAAGTATCACTGATAAGCATCAAATTTCTTCAGAAGCAGGGATAACGAAAATCTAAAATGGGGAATGAAACTCAAACAGAAATGCATACTCAGAATAGGTATAAACTCAGTCTCTTTTTCTTTCTCACTGCAGGTAGGAATAAACGTAAAACTTTGAAGTCACTGAGCGAGAATTCTAGGAAAATCAAGAAATAACTGTCTCACAAAAGAATTATTGGACTTCAATGCAGATATCATTGACTTTTTCATTTTAGTGGCAATGTGTTCAATCATGGCGATACACGTATGATCTGATCGGTGTGAAGGGCCCATTTTTCCTCCACTGACCTCTTGTAGCATAATGAGTCTGCTCATTTTACTGAATGCTAATCTTTCTTTTGCCACAAAGTAGGCTGTTCTTAGACTGGTGGCTGTTTCTCTGACAAGCGCATCGTTTACCTTCTCTGTTAGTGCGGGGAGGATCTCTTTTTCTTTCTGGGCTTCAATTTCTAGAGCCCTCTGATGAGCCTGACTGTCCCGGTGTTTGTATATATTTTTCCTCATGGCACGTACATTCATTGCTTGGACCCTCCCTAAAGCCCACTCCTCTGCCACTTGAACACCTTTTTTGTTTGTACACATTCGTTTTACATTTCTACATGCAATACATCCAATTTTGTTTTCATTGATGTACAGTCATGGGGAGTATTGTTCCTTCCATACTTCTAACTGATTTCTCCAGGTATCAGCTTCCTTGGAGAAGCTGCTGACTTGCTCTGTGCTTTTGTTGGTGCTGAGCTGTTCAAAGCTGTTGGTGGGGATTTGCTGTTCTGAGCTGTGGCTGACCTGCTCTTCGCTTTCGTTGGGGCTGATCTGTGCTGAGCTGCTGTTGGTACAGACCCATACAAAGCTGTTATCACTACATTTGCCCTCTTCTGAGATCTTGTCGCTGCTGACCTGTGCTGAGCTCCTGCTCCTGCCACTGCCCTCTGCTAAACTGGAATGGACTGTGCTTGCCTTAGTGGAGGTCCTCTTTATCTGTACTCTAGACAATGCAACATTTTGGTTTCAATATTTTTTTTAAATAAATATACATAATAAAAATAAATATTCACTTACTGTTCAAAGTTAGATCAGTAAGATTTTCAAGTTTTTAAAAATGTCGCTTCGCTCAAAGCTGCATGATTTGATAAAAAACAGAATATTAAGTATATATATATATTTATATTTTAAAACATTTTTGAAGTAAAAACAGTAATATTGTGAGAATGTGAAACAGCTGTTTTCTATTTTTTTCTATTTTCACATCATGATCCTTCAGAAATCATTCTAAAACACTGATTTGGTGCTCAAGAAACATTTCTTATTTATATCAATGTTGAAAAAAACAGTGGAGGCAATTGTTTTCAGGATTCTTGGTGTAGAAAGTTCAAAATAACAGTATTTATTTGAAATAGATTTTTTGTAACATTATAAATGTTTTTATTGTCACTTTTGATCAATTTAATGGGTTCCTTCTGAATAAAAGTATTAATTTCTTTAATTCTTCCTGACCCCAAAAAAGAAATACATAATTTTAATCTTACCAACCCCAAAACTTTTGAACGGTAGTGTATGGTACAAAATTATATCTATGTCAGATAAATGTTGTTTCTTTTGAACTTTATATTCACACAGAATCTGAAAAATAAAAATTGTACAAACGTTTTCAACATTGATAATAATCAGAACTGTTCTTGAGCACCAAATCAGCATATCAAAATAATTTCTGAAGGATCACGTGACAACTGAAGACTGGAGTATTGATGCTAGTGAAATTGGTATTATTGTATTATTATTATATTATGATTTTACATTCAATAGATATCATGATGTTACTGTTTTTACGGATTTTTGGATCAAATCAATGGCAAGGCTTGGTGAACAGAAATTACTTTTGAACGGTAGTGTACGTCCAACAGAATAATTCTAGCATTATTTACCAATGTAGTATTTACTATTTTCCTTAAAAACAACTGGATGATTGACACTTTGTGATAATAATGTTTGTTCCAAAAGACTTGTTTAAATGCAAGAAACTAGTTTATTAGATATTAAAAATATAAATTGTGACAAGACCGGCTGTCAGTCTGTGTGTTAGCGTTGTTGGGATTTTTCAACGATTTCAGTGCAGTTTACATAGTTACGTCCAGAGGTGGCGTCAAGGGACTGTTATGAGTGAGTCTGTCAGTCAGCAGACTCTTCAACCATTTCAGTCCAAAAGTCTGCTTTATTCAGGAACTAACTATGGCTATCAATATGTTAATCATAGCTATTTCAAGAGTGAATCCCGCATTTATATGCCGATGTAATTCCCGAAACTTTGCAGCGTGTATGTGGCCGTTGGTCTTAGCAGCATGAAAAAGTACAATACAATTCTGAATGGATTATATATAGCACAGAAACCGCACAACGAACACTCCCTTTATAATTACTAAAAAGCTGTCACTCATCTTCATCGAGATCTCTAGCACCCAGGGGCGGACTGGGACAAAAATTCAGCCCTGGCACTGTAGCCATACTGGCTCACATTACCACATTGCCCCACCCACGGACACACACATTCATTACTTACATTTGTGTACAGATGGTGAAATAATATAAGCAGTACCAAATATGTAACAGATATTTAAACATTTAATGTATATGTCTGGCAAACAATGCTTACTACTTTTTAAAGAGCACACGTTTATAATAAATTTACACATACAGTTAAAATTACATGCATAAACATGCAGTTTGTTATTCTCAGTTTTTTAGCTGAAGTTAGCTTCACCGGCACGGCGCCAATCAAGCAGTCATGTCAGCGATGTCCTGCGCTTAGAGGTCTTTAGACATGGGGCGGGGCGTTTAAAATTGAAAGAGACATGACAACTAGCCCATAAACAAACTTAATATAAATTATTGCAAATAATTAATTCACGAAATTTACCATATCCATTGCATGAATTTAATCACATTTGTCATTAGCATTTTTACTCAAATAAAAATATTTGAGTAAAACCGGATCCCCCCAGCCCCCCTTCAATTCGAGCACTGTTGTGAAGTGATTATAAGAAACAAATACTGTATATTATTAAGGCGTTTTTAACAACAATTCGCTACTTCCAGGGTCCATAATCCATAACATTTCTTTCTCCAGTGAAAAAGACATCTGGTCTGAATCAGGTGAAAAATCAGATCAAACACCATTTACAAGTGAAAACCGTTCTAAACAAATATGTGGGTGGATTTGATGTGAGAGATGGTTTGTCACTGGAGGAAGCGGATTGTAGATTATGGATGGTTTAAAGTTAAAATGCCTTAATGGTGCGTTTCTTTCTTACAAACCTGCAGTGTTTCTCTTCTCAAGATGTTAACTGATGGACTGGAGTGGTGTGGATTACTTGTGGATTATTGTGATGTTTTTATCAGCTGTTTGGACTCTCATTCTGACGGCACCCATTCACTGCAGAGGATCCATTGGTGAGCAAGTGATTCAATGCTTTTTTTTTCCAAATCAATGAGGAAACAAACTCACCTACATCTTGGAAGGCCGTTTCACACTGAGCGCGATGCGAAAAAGTGAGGCGAATCGCTGACGAACGTTGCTTTCACACCGAACGCGAAACAATTGTTTGCCTTCTGCTAATTCATGCCTGCACGCTAGGTGTCGCTGACCAACAATGCATTTTTCCTCATGTATGTATCTCGTGTATGGCTTTAACATCGTCCACTGATCAATATACAGCATTACATTAAGATAAATAACTTTTGGTTCTTCATTAGAAACACAAACTATCCATAATGCTTACAAGAATACATCTGAAAATATAATTAGAGGTACAAATAGCATCAAGCTACATTTCAAAACGTATGTAATTATTAATGTTTTTGCTCAAACCCCACTTCAAACCATCATGGAGTGCTTGTAATAACTTCCGATTGTGATCTATAGTTGATTTTGATTAATAAGCGGACACATGCACTCTTTGTATGTTTAAAAATGCTACACTGCTAACATTTGTCATAAACATCCTTTATTGTTATAAAAATACCGTGAGCTGCATAAAAACATACAGAAAATATATCTTCATAATCATATGTCTATTTGCTTTTATATTTCACGTGTAGAAAAATGTTTCTCTATTTTTTTTTTATATAACGTTACGGAAGGGCAAGAGATGATTGACAGATCTTGAGTGAACGCGCTCTCGTGCATGTGGAATAAAATGGACTGTGCTCTCAATGTTATTCTGCAGGCATCTCTTAGGTATTTTCTTTGAAATTGTACATTTATTAATGCAATATGCATGGGGAATAGTAGGCCTAATGAAACAGTATGTGTCTCTGGCTCTAGTGTTTACACATTACACAAGAGGAGAGTTCTTGTTGTATGCTGCATATTGGGTGTGTAAAGAAGCTTCTTCCACCTGATATGATTCTTTAATGATCTTGCTGGTGTGTGTCACACCAGGAGAGTTTAGAAATGAAGGCCAGTTTGATCCAAATGCAGAAAGAGCTTACTAAAACAAGACACAAGGAACAAGGAACAGACAAGAGTTAATTAGACAAACAATACAAATCGATAACAATCAGGGAATGAGGAAATTGCATGAAACAAACCAAACCAAATACAAACTAATAGACTTAAGAACAGGCTGAGCTGCAGTGGACACCACCGCCTAGATGAGGAAGTTTGTGTGACCTAGACACACCACATGGCAGTTTCCATTAATGGAAGCACTGATGGCAGAGGGGCAGATTGTAAGGGAGTAGTCATGCATAGTCAGATTAATATCTGCAAAACTGGGTTTTTATCACGCAATGTATTTCCTTTCTAACTCATTGTCATGTTATATCAGTGAAACATTCAAATAAAGTTATTTGTGTGAATGCATATTGTTGATTATTGCCCTTAATTTAGCCTACTTAAGTTAACCCTCATATGGTTCTCATTTCCTGTTTACACTAATGGTATTTGGGGTCAGTATGACCCCAAAATGGATAGAGTAATTGTAAAAAATATATACATTTTTAATCATACAAAATATATATCTTTTTTTGTTGTTTGTTTACTTCTCATCTATACATTAAAACTGTGTTTTGGGAGATATGAAGTACTTATGTACCTGTTTACCACAAAATTCCTCAACTACACCATTAGTTTGCATGTTAAATATTACATTTTCATGAAAAATAACTTAAATGATTCCTTGGAGAAGCTGCTGACTTGCTCTGTGCTTTTGTTGGTGCTGAGCTGTTCAAAGCTGTTGGTGGGGATTTGCTGTTCTGAGCTGTGGCTGACCTGCTCTTCGCTTTCGTTGGGGCTGATCTGTGCTGAGCTGCTGTTGGTACAGACCCATACAAAGCTGTTATCACTACATTTGCCCTCTTCTGAGATCTTGTCGCTGCTGACCTGTGCTGAGCTCCTGCTCCTGCCACTGCCCTCTGCTAAACTGGAATGGACTGTGCTTGCCTTAGTGGAGGTCCTCTTTATCTGTACTCTAGACAATGCAACATTTTGGTTTCAATATTTTTTTTTAATAAATATACATAATAAAATTAAATATTCACTACTATTCAAAAGTTTAGATCAGTAAGATTTTTAATGTTTTTAAAATAAGTCTCTTCTTCTGCTCAAGGCTGCATGATTTATATAAAAAAAATATATATTATATATATATATATATATATAGATATATAGATATATATATATATAATATATATAAATTAAAAAAAAAGTAAAAACAGTAATATTGTGAGATTTGGAAACAGCTGTTTTCTATAAATTTTTTTTTAGTCTTCAGTGTCACATGATCTTTCAGAAGTCATTCTAATATGCTGATTGCTGCGCGAACATTCTTAGTATTATCAATGTTGAAAACATTGAGGTACAAATTATTTTCAGGATTCTTTGATGAGTAGAATCAAATAATCAATAAGCAATAATCATAGCTATTTCAAGAGTGAATCCCGCATTTATATGCCGATGTAATTCCCGAAACTTTGCAGCGTGTATGTGGCCGTTGGTCTTAGCAGCATGAAAAAGTACAATACAATTCTGAATGGATTATATATAGCACAGAAACCGCACAACGAACACTCCCTTTATAATTACTAAAAAGCTGTCACTCATCTTCATCGAGATCTCTAGCACCCAGGGGCGGACTGGGACAAAAATTCAACCCTGGCACTGTAGCCACACCGGCCCAAATTACCACACCGACACAGCCCCACCCACACATTCACTACTTACGTTTGTGTACAGATGGTGAAATAATATAAATAGTACCATATATGTAACAAATATTTAAACATTTAATGTATATGTCTGGCAAACAATGCTTACTACTTTTTAAAGAGCACACGTTTATAATAAATTTACACATACAGTTAAAATTACATGCATAAACATGCAGTTTACTATTCTCCGTTTTTTAGCTGAAGTTAGCTTCACCGGCGCGGCGCCAATCAAGCAGTCATGTCAGCGATGTCCTGCGCTTAGAGGTCTTTAGACGTGGGGCGGGGCGTTTAAAATTGAAAGAGACATGACAACTAGCCCATAAACAAACTTAATATAAATTATTGTAAATAATTAATTCACGAAATTTACCATATCCATTGCATGAATTTAATCACATTTGTCATTAGCATTTTTACTCAAATAAAAATATTTGAGTAAAACCGGATCCCCCCAGCCCCCCTTCAATTCGAGCACTGTTGTGAAGTGATTATAAGAAACAAATACTGTATATTATTAAGGCGTTTTTAACAACAATTCGCTACTTCCAGGGTCCATAATCCATAACATTTCTTTCTCCAGTGAAAAAAAGTCATCTAGTCTGAATCAGGAAAGAAATATACACAGATCAAGCACTGTCTATAAGTGAAACATTTCTAAACAAATATGTGGGTGGATTTTGATGTGAGAGGACAACAGGAGAAGGACTTTTTAATGGAGGAAAGGGCTTGTGATATGGATGGTTTAATGTTAAAATGTCTTAATGATGGATTTGTTTATTAAAAATATGCAGCTTTTCACTTCACAATGTTAAATTATGAACTTGAGTGGTGTGGATTACTTGGGGATTATTGTGATGTTTTTATCAGCTGTTTGGACTCTATTCTGATGGCACCCATTCACTGCAGGAGGATCCATTGGTGAGCAAGTGATTCAATGCTATTTTTTTCCAAATCAATGAGGAAACAAACTCACCTACATCTTGGAAGGCCGTTCCACACTGAGCGCGATGCGAAAAAGTGAGGCGAATCGCTGAGGAACGTTGCTTTCACACCGAGCGCGAAACGATTGATCGCCTTCTGCTAATTCACGCCTGCATGCTAGGTGGCGCCGACCAGCAATGCATTTTTTCCTCATGTAGCCTATGTATCTTGCATATGGCTTTTATATCGTCCACTGCTCAATATACAGCATTGAATTAAGATAAATAACTTTTGGTTCTTCATTAGTAACACAAACTATCCATAATGCTTACAAGAATAGATCTGAAAATATAATTAGAGGTACAAATAGCATCAAGCTACATTTCAAAACGTATGTAATTATTAATGTTTTTGCTCAAACCCCACTTCAAACCATCATGGAGTGCTTGTAATAACTTCCGATTGTGATCTAAAATTGATTTTGATTCTATAACAGGCAGACATGCACTCTTTGTATGTTATAATGGACTGAACGCTACCTGCTTGTCATAAACATCCTTTATTGTTATAAAAAATACTGTGAGCTGCATAAAAACATACAGAAAATATATCTTCATAATCATATGTCTATTTGCTTTCATATTTCACGTGTAGAAAAATGTTTCTCTATTTTTTTTATATAACGTTACGGAAGGGCAAGAGATGATTGACAGATCTTGAGTGAACGCGCTCTCGTGCATGTGGAATAAAATGGACTGTGCTCTCAATGTTATTCTGCAGGCATCTCTTAGGTATTTTCTTTGAAATTGTACATTTATTAATGCAATATGCATGGGGAATAGTAGGCCTAATGAAACAGTATGTGTCTCTGGCTCTAGTGTTTACACATTACACAAGAGGAGAGTTCTTGTTGTATGCTGCATATTGGGTGTGTAAAGGAGCTTCTTCCACCTGATATGATTCTTTAATGATCTTGCTGGTGTGTGTCACACCAGGAGAGTTTAGAAATGAAGGCCAGTTTGATCCAAATGCAGAAAGAGCTTACTAAAACAAGACACAAGGAACAAGGAACAGACAAGAGTTAATTAGACAAACAATACAAATCGATAACAATCAGGGAATGAGGAAATTGCATGAAACAAACCAAACCAAATACAAACTAAAAGACTTAAGAACAGGCTGAGCTGCAGTGGACACCACCGCCTAGATGAGGAAGTTTGTGTGACCTAGACACACCACATGGCAGTTTCCATTAATGGAAGCACTGATGGCAGAGGGGCAGATTGTAAGGGAGTAGTCATGCATAGTCAGATTAATATCTGCAAAACTGGGTTTTTATCACGCAATGTATTTCCTTTCTAACTCATTGTCATGTTATATCAGTGAAACATTCAAATAAAGTTATTTGTGTGAATGCATATTGTTGATTATTGCCCTTAATTTAGCCTACTTAAGTTAACCCTCATATGGTTCTCATTTCCTGTTTACACTAATGGTATTTGGGGTCAGTATGACCCCAAAATGGATAGAGTAATTGTAAAACATATATACATTTTTAATCATACAAAATATATATATCTTTTTTGTTGTTTGTTTACTTCTCATCTATACATTAGAGCTGTGTTTTGGGAGATATGAAGTACTTTTTTTTTTTGTGAACACACCTCGATTGGCGGATTTAGCCACAGACAAATCACTCATACTTTTACATCGCGAGTTGAGTGTATGCGATGTTAAAGATAACATTTTCTGAAATAACTAAATGTAGATTTTCTAATTTACGTGATGTCGTTAAGTTGTTCTGGATATTGATCTAGAGTGTCATAGTTGTAGATTCTGCCATCGCTGTGTTTAGAGGAAAAACTTATTAGAAAGGACAGTTTTTGAAAAAAAAAAAAAAAAAGGTTAAGACCATATATATCCAGCAGAGGCCCATAGAGATCCATTCATTTTTCTGGAAGCGGCCAACTGCTCTTCTCACAACTTTTCTGATATATATTTTATAAATACATATTGAAACATTATAAAAAAATACATTAAAAACTGTATTTTTCTTAAAGGTTATA
>JADLZN010001535.1:0-21428 GCA_018155175.1 Sinocyclocheilus anophthalmus | reverse complement strand
ACTCTTTCTTCCATTTTGTATTTTTGGGTAAGAATAAGAAGCACTTCTTCCAGTACTTAGTGTCTTTCATTCCAACATAAGAAATCATTTCTGGAATCTGCATCTGAAATGGCATTTAGCCTACAGTTTAATGTATCTCCGAGGGGACATGGATGTAGAGGTCTGCGCGGGACTATTTTTATTATTAAGCATTTTTATCGGTATCTGTAATTTTCAAAACCGATTTGCCGATAAAATCACTTAATTTTGAAACGCGCTATTTGGCTCTGATGCAGCCTGTCAGAACTCACCACTCTGTGGCCTAAAGCAGTCTCCGCCCACCACTCATCTGATTTGTTGGGAGTCATGAGTCCGACCAATCAATGCGGAATTCACTCTCACTCCAAAAGCGCTTGCTAACTGGAGCTGCTTCAGTGATCACGCATCAGTTGTCTTTAAAGGTAAGGCAGCTGCAGACATTGCTTAAGTTGCAATAGATCCCAATCCAGTAACGTTACACTGAAGTTGCAAAACACCTCAATATTATCTATGATTTCCGCGATGCGGAAAACACGGATGGAATTGCGGAATCAGTCAACGGAATTTACTGTATAACGCGGAATGTCACGGAATTTGTCAAAGTTTGGATGAATTAATCAAAAGAAGGTCAGTGCACTTAAATAGTCGCAATATGGACTAGTATCTGTAAATATTCAGCCTCAAAAATACTGTTTAAATATGGATCCAGCATGTTCTGCTTGTCTCTGTGTATGTAAATGGCACAGACGCGCGGTTTTGTTTTCTACACATACAAAGTGTGCGACGCTCGCGGTGATTTCAGCTTCTGTCATCTCACTACATGAGGACATAAATACATGAACAACATCTCCAGAACTGCTCTGACTCCCTCTAAGAGTCACTTCATGAGCATTTCACAGTTTCATAGTTTCATTGGAGTAAAACTATCGTCATATCATTTACATAGACCTACAGAAACAAGTTCCTCATGGCAACCCGTCAAAATATAAATTCGGGTTAGCTTGAAATTATCAGAAATATATTACTGTGGCGCAGTATGATGTACATAATACTACTCAGGGATGAAAGTTTTCAGTCACTACGATGGATTTCCATCTATTGAAAAAAAAAAATGAGGGGAAAAGAAACATGTAGCACATTGTTGTTGTTCTGCCGGTGTTCTGCCGATTTGTTGGAAGCATAATCTGATAGGTAGCATTATTTGGCAGAACTATGAACGAATAAAACGTGTTAGAGAAACTACAAATGTGGCGGATGCGCGCGATCGACGGTTAGGTAGAGAGGTTTACAAAAAGGGGGTTAAGTTACTAATAATCAACATTTAACCTGGTAAAAAATATTTATTTATTGTTATCCGTGTTATATTTCATCTGCATCAGCAATGTGAACTTTTATAAACATTTATTTGGTCGTTAACTTTTAAATGCATCATTATGCAGAAAATATGAGCAGAGTACTCCGCATGAAATACGGAGATCAACCGCAGACTGGCAGATCAACAAGCTATTTCTTTTCTCTCCAGTACGGTAGGAAGTTAAATGAAATGAAATTAAATGTGGAAGATGTTAACTGTGGCAAGATGATTCACAGACCAGTTTACAGTGACAGGGTGCGTGTAACAAGTGCGACAGAGCGGTCCTTTAAAGACACAATTGTGTGACGTGAAAGTATGTCCCAAAGCTTGCCTACTCTTCTACTACACACTCAAAAGTGTGTACTTTTTCTTCACCAAAAGAGTACATACTTTAAGGGCGTAGTATAAGTAGGCACATTGAGACGCAGCATGTGTTAATGAGTGAATCACTGAATCATTTTTATCAACCAATTCGTTCAAAAAGCTGATTCATTCAAGTAAACACAGTCCATTGCTCAGAGACGCAAAACAGTGCTGTGTGATCTTTGTTTGGAACTATTTTCGTTGGCAAAAACGCCAATTATTGCTTTACTGAACTTGTATAAAATGATTATTAAATGTGTTATGCTGATATCTGCAGGAAAACGGTACTCGTTGTGTGATATAGATTGTTAACTATATTAAATTGATAATCTAAAAAGCATACAGAATCATTTTTTGCCGTTCCATAATTTGGGGGATGAGTTTTATATAGACTAATAAATCAACGTGCGTGCACTCTGTGTGTGTGATTTGGTGATATAGCCTCCTTACCATATTATCGCAGAAGATATACTGTATATCGCACACGCAGCCTTGACTTGAGTGGAAAATGAAATCATCCGCGGTTGTGCACAGTGCGCACACTTGTTTGCACGTGAGCAAAGGTGTTTTTAGGAGTCTAACTTGCAGACGCCAACCCGATCTCAAACCTGCTTGCTTGCAGTTTATGTTCTTCTGACTTCTAACTATTTTGTAGTAAGTAACGAATATGCTTCAGGGAAATGTATGAGAGTAAAAGTATACATTTTAATTAGGAAATGTAGTGGAGTAAAAGTTGGCTGAGATATTAAAAACTCAAGAAAAGTACAGATACTCCCAAAAAATACTTAAGTACTGTAACGAAGTATTATTACTTACAATGTTACATTACGCCACTGCAATTAAATGTTACGTTTTTCACTGTATTTTAAATTTCATTCACTGTAGCTTTGTCATTATTCTGTATGCTCAGTGCCATTCTATTTTAAAATTGCATTGTAACATGTTTTGACATACTTTATCAAGTGGTCACGTTGTATTAAAGGGGTCCTATTATGCCCTTATATGAAGTCTTGCTTTGGTTTTTGGGGTGTACTAGAATAGGTTTTCATGCTTGATTGTTCCAAAAAGGCATTATTTGTGGGAGTGAGTCCTGTAAATTATTGTTCAATGTGTGTACGGAACATGACACACTCCTGAAACTGCCATGAATGGCAGCGTAGTAACCACAGCAACATTCTTCTGAGAGAATGGAGGCCCGCAGATTAACTAGTTTTGTGTTAGCTGCTGTCAACAAAACAAACATTAGACTGCAAAGACATGCGAAAATCTGCAAAACTTTATTCAATCGCAATCGGGAGAGGCATCGTAATCTAGTTTTGTTCTTTAAACTGTTGTTATTGAACAGCCTACACTCTCTTGACCGCGAATGGTTGGCCCACAATACACCTCTCCGCAATCCTGTCAGATCTGAGGTAAACACTTGACGCCTGACGTGACACACATTGGCGTGCTTCTCGTGACATCATCATTAACAACTAGTTGTTCAATTCAGTTCCGTACACACTGCATAGAATTTCTGTAAATGCGGTTGTCACTACCTATATTTTTCGGGAGTTAATCAAAGATCGGCGACAGCCCCAGATTATTATTGTTTCACTTCCACAAAACGTTAAAACATCACACACTTACTTTATCTGGACAAACTGTGCATCAGTAGAAAGATTAAAGACTCTAGCTTCGATAATTGACCACTGTTTAGATAAAACATTGTTGCAGTGACAGTAATTTAGTAATTTATGTCATTTAATTTGATCAGGAGTGCAAAATAAAAAATCCATATTTGTCATATTTGGAATAGAAATTCTCCACGCATTTATATTCAGTCACGTCTGCAGCGGTTAATTTGGGTTCACATGGCTTCACTGAACAGCGTCTATAGAGAATGAGGAGTTACATCACGATCTTTTCACTCCGCATTGCATTTCGGGAAGGCGCCGCCATATTAGCAGGATACGCTATCCGTTCCCATGGTTACTTCTCATTCTCTATAAGGATAACTGCTTATCTTTTGTTAAACAATCATTCATTCTTCATTGTATCGTTTGCAGGGAAGAGAAGCTATTTTATCGCACTGCATGATAATTACATTTTTTTCTCTTAGGTTCTGTAGAATTTGGTCTACAATGTTTACCTGATTAGCGTGAAAACCGTGTCACCCACTGGACGCTTGCTGCTGCTTCAGCCATCATATGATAGATTATCCAAATAAACGTGTTCAACAAGCTGACAGAAGTCGATCCATTTCTTTGTTGGAAACTTTTAAATGACAAAGTATAATTGTTGTCATTATAAATATAAATGTTTCCATGGCCACGGAGGAGAATCAGAGATTGGGTCACTTTCAGCAAACAGTCACAAACTCACTGTACTTTTTATATTTATTTCAACAAATGACAAGCAAAATCTAATCCCTAGGAGCTTGTGAACAATTTTGTTGCATTTTAAAATGCTGGTTTAATGTACTAAGACAGTGGTGCTAAAAGAATATTAACGCGACGTGTTTAAACGTTAAACGTAAAGCGTTTTCCTCCCTTTAGAAAACTGTAATGTAGAAAGCACTTATGCATTAAGACAGTGATATTTAAAGTTTATATTTTGGGCTCATCTGTTTTTCTGCACATATTATACTTTATTAGTAAGATGTGTGTGCTGTCTCGGTGCATTAAGCAAATTTTTTTTATATGAGAGGAAAATGCCCGTGCAGGGCTCTAATCCACTTCATCCAACGCTGTTTTGTTCCTTGTTTTTTAGCTGTGACATGCCTTGATAATATGCATTTATCATTTTGTGAGTGTCAAACTGTGACCACATTCGTTCTGCTGTCACTGTTCATTCGTTCAGAACCCCCCCCCCCCCCCAAAAAAAAAAAAAAACAGACTCTGTGCATACCCTTGGAAGAAATCCTGCAGGCGCCCCTGATCCCATATACTATCGTAATATATATCACAATGTTAGTTTACATGTTTAACCTAGATAAATTTCGCTGTTAGACTCATATCCAATCGTTTGTGCGGAGAGTGGAGCGCGCTCTGCAGGACATAGAGGCGCCAGCGCGATCACTTGCATTTTTTTCTAACAGTGGAAACAACTTAGAATACGCAGTCATTTTTGCTCATAAAGGTAAGAGTAATACGTCATTCCAAACTGTAAAGGGTCTACTTTTATTTGTGTCCACTCGGAAGACAGTAAATTGACAAACAATGATTATTGTTTATACTTCATATCACACACCATATGCACTTCTGTACTTCACTAGCAAAAAAAAAAAAAAATTGTGTTGAAGACCTCAACACCACGGTCGGCATCTAATTACTGCGGTAATGCGGTTATCGTCACAGCCCTAATATAGATATATTGACTCATGTTTACTTCATATTTCTTCAGACAGAATCATCATTTCTATTCGTTTTCCACTGATTTACGCGATCTGCACTGAATTAGCTGCTCCCTGGGCTGTCTCTGTGAGTTTACTCTTTCGTGCTCGGTCACTGACTGACAGAGACCTGATTCATCCGTCGCTTGTCGATCATAACTGCGCATTATATTCCGCCCCGTCTCATCCTGTGATGCACTTCCTTCGCTCTTCCGCATTGATTTCTGACCAGAGCGAACACAGAGAACGTCGGGGGGGGGGGGGGGGGGGGGGGGGGGGGGGGGGTGGTGTACCCACAAATATAATCAAAGCCTAAACACACGATTACGATAGTATATGGTTTGTATGTGATTTTCTTGAGATTTGGGGTATTTTCATAACAATAAAGAATGTGTACATCTGAAATGCTAATTTGTGCAGCGATATAAGGCTATAAATAGCATATTTTAACAACAGTAGGGTAAACGTACCTATTAAGCTCACCAAAATCTACATTGAGACATTTTTAGTGCTTAAGATATTGGTTTCAGTATAAATATTAATCTCCCACACAAAAATATTTAATTTAATTTTAAATGACAAAAGCATTTCAATTAAGATATGCATTGTTAAATTCAAAAAGTCTGGCTGTGCTTAATGGGTACATTTTTGTACCCTTTAAGCACACCCCTGTTCCCATTAATCTCACATCATGTTTTATTAAAAATTCTTGTTTATTTTAAACAACCTTTTTAAAGAATAATTGAAAAAATATTTTTTGAAGGTACAAAGTCAATCACAAAAAAACAGAACACTAAAATCAAGCAACAAGGCACTCGATTTGATCAGTTATATATTCATAATGAAGTGTCATTTAAGCACATTGCAACATCTAGACTAGTCCACATTCAGCTAAGCAACACTTATTCAAAAATCAAATAAAACAAACCAATAAAACATTTCATTCATGGGGATGAACACAGAAATTAGCCTCATTATGAAGCCTCTTATTAAATGGATGTCAACTTACAGTGGGGGAAAAAAAGTATTTAGTCAGCCACCAATTGTGCAAGTTCCCACTTAAAAAGAATGGAGAGATCTGTAATTTTCATCGTAGTTACACCTCAACTGTGAGAGACAGAATTTTTTTTAAAAATCCAGAAAATCACATTGTATGTTTTTTAAAGAATTTATTTGACAATTATGGTGGAAAATAAGTATTTGGTCAATAACAAAATTTTCATCTCAATACTTTGTTATATACCCTTTGTTGGCAATGACTGAGGTCAAACGTTTTCTGTAAGTCTTCACAAGGTTTTCACACACTGTTGCTGGTATTTTGGCCCATTCCTCCATGCAGATCTCCTCTAGAGCAGTAATGTTTTGGGGCTGTCGCTGGGCAACACGGATTTTCAATTCCCTCCAAAGATTTTTTTATGGGGTTGATATCTGGAGACTGGCTAGGCCACTCCAGGACCTTGAAATTCTTCTTACGAAGCCACTCCTTCGTTGCCGGGTGGTGTGTTTGGGATCATTGTAATGCTGAAAGACCCAGCCACGTTTCAGCTTCAATGCCCTTGCTGATTGAAGGAGGTTTTCACTCAAAATCTCACGATACATGGCCCATTCATTCTTTCGTTTACACGGATCAGTCGTCCTGGTCCCTTTGCAGAAAACAGCCCCAAAGCATGATGTTTCCACCCCCATGCTTCACAGTAGGTATGGTTCTTTGGATGCAACTCAGCATTCTTTCTCCTCCCAACACGACCAGTTGAGTTTTTACCAAAAAGTTCTATTTTTTTTTCATCTGACCATATGACATTCTCCCAATCCTCTGCTGGATCATCCAAATGCTCTCTAGCAAACTTCAGACGGCCTGGACATGTACTGGCTTAAGCAGTGGGACACGTCTGGCACTGCAGGATTTCCCTGGCGGCGCAGTGTGTTACTGATTGTAGCCTTTGTTACTTTGGTCCCAGCTCTCTGCAGGTCATTCACTAGTCCCCCCGTGTGGTTCTGGGATTTTAGCTCACAGTTCTTGTGATCATTTTGAACCCACGGGGTGAGATCTTGCATGGAGCCCCAGATCGAGGGAGTTTATCAGTGGTCTTGTATGTCTTCCATTTTCTAATAATTGCTCCCACAGTTGATTTCTTCACACCAAGCTGCTTACCTATTGCAGATTCAGTCTTCCCCGCCTGGTGCAGGTCTACAATTTTGTTTCTGGTGTCCTTTGACAGCTCTTTGGTCTTGGCCATGGTGGAGTTTGGAGTGTGACTGTTTGAGGTTGTGGACAGGTGTCTTTTATACTGATAACGAGTTCAAACAGATGCCATTAATACAGGTAACCAGTGGAGGACAGAGGAGCCTCTTAAAGAAGAAGTTACAGGTCTGTGAGAGCCAGAAATCTTGCTTGTTTGTAGGTGACCAAATACTTATTTTACCGAGGAATTTACCAATTAATTCTTTAAAAATCCTACAATGTGATTTTCTGGATTTTTTTTCTCATTTTGTCTCTCATAGTTGAGGTATACCTATGATGAAAATTACAGGCCTCTCTCATCTTTTTAAGTGGGAGAACTTGCACAATTGGTGGCTGACTAAATACTTTTTTGCCCCACTGTATGTATAGTATCTTAAGGCAGGAATACACTACACTATTTCCCCCCTTAATTTCCCACAGATTTACAGTCTGGAGAAGTTGACACTAGTTGCCAAAGGTCAGAGCCAGTCTGTAGATTTGTGCTGACAGAATCCATAGAAAATCGATTAACTTTACATATTAACTGATGGTTGTCACTTTAAGTTAAGTATGTTTATGAAGTATTTACATAGACGTTCAATGTGAAAGAGCTTAAAGAGCGCACACTGAGCTTAATTGGTGCAGCAACAATTTTTTATACATTTCACATAAAATGACAAGATTTTGCAAAATAAATAATCTAGGTCATGTATTAAGTTTATACATATTTTATTATGAACAAAATCTATGAAATTATATTTTTTCTTATTGATGTCACACTGAAGCCGTGTGATTTTCATAGTAGTGCACCCTTTAAGCTCACCTTAAAATAATATGAGATCTTTAAAAAATACATCAGTATAAAACCATAGACCAGCAATAAACTGTCAATTTATAATATTATGGGTTTAAAAGTACAAGCCAATAATGCCTGTGAAGTAATCTATTAGCGTAACACACAATCTTATACAGCTAGTCAGCTAACTGTGTTCTGTAGCATCTGCCTGGTGTTGCTAACACTATCTTTTGGATCTAACTGTAATTATTTCCCACATCCAAGTTCCAGGTTATAATGTACAAAAGTATAAACATTAATCTCTTAATTTTACTGTAAGTAGTGAAACTTACCCAAAATAAAGGCTTAAACATCTAAAAAATGCACATTTAAAAGGCTACTCTTTTGGTGAAAGTTTTCAGACAGCTTTCAAAATGGCGGCCAAACAGTGAGAATACATGGTGACCCATATCTCAGTGTGCAATCATCTGATTGATTTGAAATTACAGGAGGTATGTAGTAACAAACACATTAATTGGTTAATACATCAAGTATGATAATACATTATTTTTTCTTTTCATAATCTGAGCTCAAATATGGAAGTGTGCTTAATGGGTACGTGAGCTTAATAGGTACGTTTAACCTAAACGACCAAATTCCACATGTGAAAAAAGCTATTACAAACACTCGATGGTGTTTTAAAAGTGAGTTTTGAGTAAAAATGTACTATTAATCTCATAATTTGTCTTATGTAGCTTGATACTAATGTTAGCTCTAATGCAGCTGCAGAACAGGTGCCGTTCTTCTTCATAATGTATTTTGTCATAATTCACGTAAGGTCACAATATCAAATGTTTTTTTGTAATTTTTTAGAAAGACTTTTTGATAATAGGCAGGTAAATGTATGTTGGGATTGAAGCGATGTGGCTTGGTAAACCTTGTAATGCCAGAATAAAGGCTACTAATGGCTGAATAAAACAAAAGAATAATGATAAAGGAATAATGAGGATAATGTCTCATACCTGGCGAAGGGGTGAAAGACTCACCGTGTGAAAACTAGGGATGCTCCGATCAGGATTTTTGCAGCTGATACTGAGTACCGATTTCTTGTCATGGTGATCGGCCGATACCGATTCTGATGTTTCAAGCTTTATACAGACGTTTCATCGGGCGCACACGCCTGGCCCGAAGTTAACTTCCGGTCTGTCAGTGTTTGTTTATCAGTCTGGCTATGGCGCCGGCTACAAACACAGTTAAAGTTAAGGTGATGAGTAGACTGAAGTTGGGCTCAGGTGGTTGTGCTGTGGGATGTGTTTCCCATACATTTATTTATTTGTGGCTCTGGCCACAATATCAAAACTGACGGATTTTCCAAAAGGCTTCGTTGAATAAACATGAGCATGTACTGCACGTTTAAAAATCAAAACGAGGCGCTGGTGTTTTTATATCACTGGATTTCTGAAGAAAGACTATCTTTAGAAAATTTTCGATGTCATTTTCATTTAATCTTGCATGTTATGTCTGATAAAGCAGTGTTTGTGAGCTCAGCGCTGCTTTGTGAACAGCCGTTACTGGGGAAACTTCTGTTTCTCCCACTTTAAAGCACCTCCTGCTGGCAGAGAATTAATTTGCATTCAGTAAGTCCATCTGATTTGTGCAGCAAACATATTTTGCTTTTCTAAATCCACGGGTGGGGTAATAAAAATGCATTCTGATTATTTGCGGGTGGGTCACGGGTGGATAAATAATAAATGATGCAAATATTAACTATATTTTTTTTTCCATGAGGCAGACGATTTTGTATGTGTTCGTTTGCCTGATCGGGATGTTGCAGTGACAGAAACGGTGACATTCCAGATAAAGTTTGAAAGGAGTAAAGCCTGTGATAATGCTATTGAGTAGGCTTATATGTCCAAAGAAGATATTTTGTTTTATAAATAAATGTTAATTTAAAAGCAGCCCATGATCAGATTATTATGTTACCGTTATCCCTTACGGCTCTGACAAGGTTTTGTTCCATCCTCCAAGCTGTGACAACTCACAAAAGACTATTTTTAGCCAAGCAGTGCGGAGAGCCGCTTCAGAAATGTGCCGTGGCTGACTCATAAACACGCACGGACTAGAGCGGCCGCCATACTCCGGTTTACCGCGAAAATGCTACCTATCAGATTGTGCTAACAAAAATATATTTACATTGTTTTAAGGGTAAGTTTAGGGTAAGAATAGGTGTGGATGGGTAAGTTAACGGTATGGACATTAAAAAAAGCCATATCAAAATAGGTAGCATTTTTTGCTATTGATTTGTGCTACCTATCTTTTTAATGGGAGGTAGCACAATCTGAGCAGGTAGCACAAATCGTCAGAACTCCGGTAAATTAGCCGTGGAGACGGTAACGCGCCACATACGTGTGCAGTGAGGCGCAGATCAGTTCTAACGTCACTGAATCTGCTGTTAAAAATGAACCATCTATATTCATCGTATCATCATGCAAAATATACACGACAAACAGCTAATTTTTCATTGTTTCTCAAAACGTCATAGCATTTCCACACCGGCGATGACATGACTGCGGCACCAAATAATTTATGTCCCCATGCATCATGTACGTCGTCACGCGTTGACGTCATCAAATTGTGATCGGTTCGTGAAATCGGCCAAGTGTAGTGAGTACCGATCAAGTTATAAAATGGGATTATCGGCCGATACCGATCTCCGGCCGATCGATCGGAGCATCCCTAGTGAAAACAATAGAATCATGAATGGGGCAGTTTGCCACGCCAGACATGAAATAATAGCACGCAGGAGAGCTTACAGGGGGCCATAAATCTATTTTATTTGCCTTTTATTAGCCTTCTCTAAAAACACACATGACATGGTCTTAGAAATTTTTTTATGAAATTCAGTTTTAGAGATTATGTCCTGAAATTTGAAATGAAGCATTAGTAGACGTGTGGCTTTAGCTTCATTGTGTTTCTAAAAGCATTTACCACAGCAACATATTTTTTTTTATACATTTAAAAAAAAATATATATTTTTTAATATTTTTATTTTAGTTTTTATGGTTGAGCTTATATATCTCTATTATCATAACAGTCTGAGTAATTCTGATTCTTGAACAGTAAACTTTGAAGCTTTGTGAACATATGTTGATTATGTATCTAGTCAGAAAGTCTCATGAGAAGCAACCTTTTTATTTTGGGTATGTCATTTGTGTTTCCATGCCGAAAATGGGGGTGACAGCAAAGGGGTTAATGCGTTGTCACTCCCGTATTTTTTTTAGTGAATTATTTGTGTACTGACCCGGTTAACAGGGTTAGTTCACCCAAAATGAAAATTAGCCCACAAATTACATGCCCCCGAGGCATCCTAGGTGTATATGACTTTCCTTCTTTCAGACAGATCCAGGCGAGTTATATAAAAAATGGGGGGGGGGGGGGTGTCTTTGATCTTTCAAGCTGTTTAATGCTTAGTGTATTTTTTCCTACAACTGGAGTACCTCATTTGTGTTGTTTCCTAATGAGGATTTACATAATTTTACACATTGCGTATTTTAGCACAGAAGCCTGAAAGACTGTCTTGACTGTTGTCATATTTTAAGATTACTGATCTTGTGTGACTTGATTTTTTTTTTTTCAATTATTTATTTTTCTTTATTAAAAAAAAAAAAATTGTAGGCCTATTTTTTGTTGTGAATGTCCCAAATGAGGAACAGGATGTGAAAATTCAAGATAAATGTTCATGCTATATGTTTTGGTTGCATTTGTGAGTTAATAAAAGTGTAGATGGTTGTTTAAAAACGTTGTTGTAGAACATTGTTGTGTATGATGCCTAATCATAAGCTGCTTCAGAAATGGTGACAAAAACAAAGTTAAATTAATTAAAAAAATTATAAAAAAATAATCTCTTTATCGTTAAACATCATTTAAATAAACTAATATTATTTTTTTTATGATCCCAAATATTCAAATACAGAGTTATGAACAATATTCAGTGAAGAGCAGTAAATAATTCTCATTTTCTTTTGTTGTTTGATTAACATTAAATGATACAGACAGCAGGAGGTTTATCCCGTATAGGATGCTGTCATGGATGCAGATACGACTAGCATTCGATTACGTTCCAAACGTTTTTTTCACTTAGGATTTGAATCGCAAAGTGATCTTAAAAAGGTCTATGATGTTGCTAAAATGAACATTATTTGGTGTAATGAAATGTGTTTATGCGGTTTAAGGTTAAAAAAACCACATTATTTTCCACATACTGTACATTGTTTCTCTATGCCCCGCCTTTCTGAAACGCTCGATTTTTACAAAGCTCATCGGTCTGAAAAGCGAGGTGTATCTGAATTGCCCCTCTATCCAGTTTGTTGTGATTGGCTGAATACCTCAAGCGTGTGCGAAATTTCACGCCCCTTCCCATACTGTGATGCTGTGTCCCGCCGAGCGACGAGACAAAACATTACCAACCCATTATAAACCAAGGCTGTGTTGCATCCAGTTTGGACATAATTCGGATTATATGACTTTAACGGTTTTTTTACGCGTTGCTTTGGATCGCGCCGGGGGTGCGCAAACATAAAACCATGTCTGCATTTGTGATCGGAGCAATGACAAACAACAAGCACTACTCTAGTCTACATTGCTCAAAACTCGCGTTTGAGTCGTCAGTGGCAAATCCTTTAAATGTGAAAACATACTTACAGACTGTGAGTCAGAACAGCCGGCATTGTAGTCTACTCTCCCAGGAAACAGTCCTCCATAAAATGTGCTGCACATATCTGGATATTTGGGTTAAACTTTTCTGGAACAGTGTTTTAAATACAACTTAACCACTGAATTCTAGTAGTGTCCTCTTTTGGAAGGCCAAAAAAGCACGAAACCTTCAGCGGCACGCACGGCGGCTTGAGTGAGGGAGCGGAGGCCGGCGGCTTGAGTGATTCGATGAAGGAGCGGCCGGCGGGCTTGCGGCATCCACATGTGACCCCGGGCTGGACTCCGCTTTGTCTATGGTGAAAGCCGATCCGGCGATCCCCAGCGCGAAGTTGATGTATTTCCTCAGCGACCAGCACGGATCAGCTCTAGGCATGACGAAGCGGATATCGTCCTCTTTTGGAAGGCCAAACAAAGTAGTTTCGCTTCCACAACGAAACACACAGCGTCTCCACGACATGGTGGCGGCGGCAACAACAACAAAAATACTACAGCGAGAATAAAAGTTACGCTTTCTTTCTTTGGGTGAACATTTGGGCGGTGTTATGCAAATCTCCACATCGTGACGTAGACATGTGGGGCGTGTTAGAACGAGCAGTTTTAGGTGGGTTTGGCTGACTCTGAACTTTTATAAAGAAGATCTCTTTGGATTTGAGACTTTAGTCTTTGCAACTTTACAGATCTTCTTTATGCACCAAGAGCTTGTAACACTCCAAAGAGAAAGGAAAAATTTAAATCGCGTCATATGACCCCTTTAATTAAATATATGCACAGCATCAGTAGTAAATGCTGCTTCCCTCTGCAAGAGCTGTGAGTTTGAGTCTCTTATAATGTGAAAATGTTCACCATGGCGATAATGCACTCTAAAGCAGCTCTTCTTCTTCGTCTTTTCCAGCGCAGCTCAACTAGGCCTCACCAGTGAATGGAGATTATTTAAATGAGTGACACTGTGACTTCACAATATCCGTGTGCTGTAGAAGCATACTGTAGTCCAAACAAGCCATTTGTTGTAGTTATTGAAATTATTTTAATAACTGAAATTATATTGAAATGATACTTTGTAACCTTGCAGATTTTTTTTAATGCTTAAACAGCAACATTACACACTAACTAAAGTTGATAAAGTGAAAAAGCATAATAGGATCATTTTGAAACCATTAAATATTTATCATATTCAATAGTTGTTTTTCAATAGTCAACACTATAGTAGTCAAGTTATATTCAATAGTCGTCAATTTGTTTGTGGCCGGCCAACGTAGAACATAGGTGGACATTATGCGAATGTGTTGCCCTGTGAAGTGGGATTCAAATTACTGATGACTCGTTTAGGTTCTTTAGATTCTTTCGATAGGTCGATTCTTTTGGAAGACAATAACTTTAAACAGGTGAGTCTGCATCCTGTCTAGTCCTAGTACAAGAAAATCATAAATATTTTTAGAACAAGATGCCCAGTTAGAATATGATGTATTATGTGTATGGTTTATTCAGACTGCAAAGGTTAAATATGAATTAAAATGATTGTGAAGGGCGAGGAGAATTTATATATGCATCAGGTGTTTTGGTGCGAAACACTACCTCATAGGATCCACCTGTGTAATCCTCCCTTATAGCTCCCTCAAGCTTCCTCAGTCCTCGTTTCTCACAGTGCAGTTACAGAAATTAGATGTCCTTCAAGATGGTTAACTTTGATATCCTGGTCACAGGCTGGAGGATGAAGGAGCGAGGAAATGAGGAAGCATCAATTTGAGTATTGAGAAGCACTCCTAGTTTAAAACGCTTGAAGGTTTTAAGTTTGACACAGTTTAAAGGGTTAGTTCACCCAAAAATGAAAATTAGCCCATAAATTACTCACCCTCAAGTCATCCTAGGTGTATATGACTTTCTTCTTTCAGACGAATCCAGTCTGTTATAATTTGGACATTTTCACTTAGGGGTGGCCAGTGGTTTAGACATTAATGGCTGTGTGTTGAGTTATTTTGAGGGGACAGTAAATTTACACTGTTATACAAGCTGTACACTCACTACATTACATTGTAGCGAAGTGTCATTTCTTCAGTGTTGTCACATGAAAAGATATAATAAACTATTTACAAAAATGTGAGGGGTGTACTCACTTCTGTGAGATACTGTATATATCCATATGGTGTTGTTACGTGCTTGATGTTAAAGAGGGATGGCCGTAACATTTAAGTGAGACAAGTATTACTGGGTGTGGAACAGACCAAAGATGACAACTGAAAAGTAATTTTAGAAGTCTTTACTGGACGCGTTGTGAAAAGGTATAGATAAATATGAAATTTAGCACATAAAGAAATAAAACCAGGAGTGTCACCCAAACCAAAGAAATTAACTAACAAAAAAAATAAATATGAAAATATAACCGAAATCTTCGGCATGTACGACGCCCGAACTAAACTAAAAAACAAAAGTACAAGGGTGGCGTAACACTCACAAACCTAATATAACAAAGTACAAACTAATCTAACAAACAAAACAAACAAGATCGTAACAACGATTGACTAGACATTTGAATCCTCACCGAGAGACGAGTTTAAGTAGCTCGATGCACTGGAATGCATTCTTAACTTTGAACTTGACACGTGGTAAGACTAAAACTCTTATCACGGACATCAGCTTAATCTTTCACATAGAAGACAATGCAGGTCAATAGCCAAAGAACGAAACTGTGAATAGATTAAATCACAACATAAAGCATGACTCCATATAAGACAAGATGCATTAAGCATCAGGAGACTGAAACTAATCGAACACGAGACAGCTGACCGCGTTGGAGCACAAGGTATGCTGGCGTGGCGCACACACACACAATCAACTCGAGGCATCCATTACAGCTGGCACGTCAGCGGATTGGCAGAACATCATGATGTCAGAATGATGGTTGACAGTCCAGTCAGCCAATAAACACCGACCTAGAAGCAGAGTAAAAAATAATAAGAAAAAGACAGGAGAGCGAGGAAAAGACAATATCACAAAACGTACGTGGAACGTAACTGTGTAGACAGCATCACTGATTATAATGAGTTCCATAGTATTTTGTTGCGCCGCACCACTCGCGTCCGGTGTAGACACGGTGTAACATTGGTTTTACTTTGTTTCACAGAACTAATCGTTGCCTGGGTTGGGTATGTATGTGTGGGGCGGAGCTATCAAAATAGGGGCGAGACCCTTTTGGGGTAGGGGCGTGTTTGTTTTGGTGATTTCAAATGTCAAAATTGGCTACCAGAAATCGCTTACCCCACCTTTAAAACGTAATAATTTAATCTAGCTTGCTCTCACTGTTGTACACGGAAGCAGTACCGGGCTGATGACGTATAAGGTCGGCTTTGCGCATGTGCCGCTCAGAAGTGACGAACGCGGAAGTGCAGGGGTGAGATCAAAACAAACAACGGTCACTAATTAGAAGCACAAAACGAGGATTTGTAAAGAAGAATGTCAGAGAGTTTCGGTATAAGCCAAGAGGAGACTGGTTTTCCTTTGCTAAAGTAAGGAAACTTTGCTTCCTTTAATCCTGTAAACAAACGTTGTTTTTCACGAGACTCACCGGCGCATGCGCAATGCCGACCTTTATACGTCATCCTCCCGGAGCTGCTTCCGTGTACAACTGTTGGTGCAAGCTACATTAAAGTGATTTACATTTTGAATATGGATATTTTTCTTATAAAAATGCATCGATTCGCTACAGAAGCCCTTTGTTCACCCCCAGGAGCCGTGTGAGAGACTTTTTTTTATGGATGGGCGCTTTTTATTTAACTTCTTTTGGACTGAAGCACTGCAACACCTGCTAAGTGCGAGTAAACAGCTTGAAAGATCAAATACAATTTTTAGTATAACTCCAACTGGATTCGTCTGAAAGAAGAAAGTCATATACACCTAGGATGACTTTCATTTTTGGGTGAGCTAACCCTTTAAGTAGTTTTAAAAGCTCAAAGTTTGAAGTGTCTCAGATAGATTTCTGTGTGCTTGCTAGGGTGTGGCTGCTAGAACGTTGCTAGGTAGTCAACGGTGAAAGTCAGTGGGATTCAAAATAACTTTGGACCCCATTGTATTTCATTGAATGGATTTTTAAAAAAACTTTTCCACTTTTCTGTACCAACATGAGAGTAAGGAAATGTTTTTTTTTTTTTTAGGTTGACTATTCCTTTAATACTTTGTTGAACTATTTAATAGTTTAAACCAGTTATTTCAGAGTCAATTTTCATTTCAATTTTCTCGTAAAGTCGTGAAAGATATATCAATCTTGGGTGGAACTGTCAACTGTCACGCATTCCTACTGTACGTTCACCAGGTAAGAATATTTTCCCATATGTGAGGCTGCTGACTAATCCTTTGTTTTCATCTACAGGGTCGACATGTCAAAACAGGACAGCTGGCAGCAATCAAAGTCATGGATGTCACAGAGGTAAAAAAAAAAGACTATATTTAGAAATTTCATTATATTGCCCTATGTTACTGATTTTTGCCACTCTGAAAGTGGTTGGTATCAGAGTCTGGATGTACGAAACTGGGTCTAGATTAACATGAAGACAGGCTCTACTGAACTGAAAGATACAGGAATAGATCCACTGGGAACCATGCAGTCTGTAGCCAAAATTGCACGAGATAACCTCTGTCTAATCCTGGTCCTGGCACCCTTACTCTCCATATTTCATATGTCTCTCTGTAACACACCTGATTCAAATTATCAGCCTGTTAGAGGAGAGATCCATGAACTGAGCTGCGTTTCAATTGACGGGGCACCTATGCAGTGTTCAGTGCTCCCTATTCCCTAAGCATGTTTACTTCACTTGACAAAATGTTAATTTGGTACAGCCAGCAGTGCCATCACTTCAGTAGTGCATTTTGGAATAGTGTTAAATTTGTCAGCCATTTTTAATGTAGTCTTAGTCTTTTAAATTAGTCTTAGTCTTGGTGTCATGTACATTTTAGGTTTTATCATATTTAATCAAACTTTTCCTGATTGTGTTTAGTCAAGTTTTAGTCATTGAAAACTTTTTGTCACATTTTCTTCATGCTGTATAATAGTTAAACTGATAAAATAATAATACATTTTGCTCAAAATTATAATCGAAAAGACAGAAATTTTTGAGAAATTAATTTTTACATTGCAGGTATTGCACTTTCACCTATAAGCACAAATCAATAGAATGTGGACTCATACACATAGTTTATTTTATGTCATCTAGTGTTCTGATTTATTATATACTATTTAATTTATAAATTAATATCAAAGACTTAGATATGCACTCTCTCTGTCTACATTATGAAAACTGGTAAAACAAATGAAAAATATTATAACAGTTAAATTCCTAATAGTAATTCCAAATTGCAATAATGTTTCTGAGTAAGTGCATTTATTCAGCATCTATTACCGCAAACAAAATAGTCGAGATCTCATGACAGAACACAGGCTGGCTGAATGACACTTTCACAGGTGGTCACTGGTGGGGCATGTGACACAGCCTTCAATAAGGACATTTTTGAGGGGCTCTGTAGTGCACACCGTTTGACCTACAGTCATCAAAATTCATACACATAAAGGTCTCATCACAGGGCTGTACAGTGCATGTTCAGTGCAGACATATATGTCGCACGTGCTATGAAAAAACTAGTCTGTGCGATGAATAAATTTACCACAGTAGCACACGGCGAGTATCAGTTTGCATGTTCATTTAAACACAGCCGTCTTAATAGGTGATGTGATGTCGTGGGTGCTTGTTTGTGGGGGCTGAGATTGAGTATACTGATAGGTAGGGCTGGTGCGATATGATGATTTGATCGTTGGCGATTAAAGCTCCCGATCACTTTTTGAATGACATATCGTTGTATCGTGTACAGCTGGCACCATTCTATCAGCGCAGTTCTGGCGCCTCATCCGTCTCAGATTAAGGACAACGCATATGTCATTACATCAGTTGAGCTCAACTGGTTAGGAGTTACTTCTCCCGGATACCACGTGCACTTATTGTCACAATCACAAAAGAACATTATTCCACTCTGCTTTAAATGCCAATAACCTGGTAAACATTTAATGCATGTGCTGTTATGCATGCGCTTTTCTGAGGGCGTACTTCATGAAGCGCACTACACAGAGCCTTGTAAAATAAAGTTGCGATGTATTATGGACCTAAGTGTCTTTCGGTCTGATTGGATTTAGCGTCTTTTAATACTGCAAAAACCACACAAGGTTTACCTATAAAACGTTGGTTATGTATAACTGAAAGTAAACAGTTGAGAGAGAAACGCGTGCAGCTCTTAAAGGGACAATAACTACTAAACATGCTGCCGACTGTCATTAATGGGATAGTTCAACCCCAAATTTTTTTATTTCTGCATTATGTACTCACTCACATTTTGGTCCCAAACCTGTATTAATCTTTCTTTTGTTGAACACAAAAGAAGATGTTTTGAAGAGTGTGGGTAACCAAACAGTAGCTGGTCCATACTGACTTTTACAGTAGGAAAAAAAAATACCATGGAAGTCACTGTGTACCAGCAACTGCTTGGTTACCTACATTCTTCAAAAATAACTTTTATGTTCAACAGAAGAAAAAAACTAATTCAGGTTTAAAACAACTTGAGTAAATGATGGTATAAAAATGAAACACTATGACAGAATTGAAAGACGGATGACAGAATTTTCACTTTTGGCGAACTATGGCCTAAATGTCTGCCATTCTTTTTATTTTATATTTTAAGGTGTAAGGGGGTTGTGTATGTTCTGCACTCTGCCATTTTTAGCAATAAGGGAAAACTGTTACAAACAATTGGTGTAATGGTTGTATGTTTTTGTGCTCTGTATGGAACATTCAGTGCCTAGTTTGAGTGATGGAACTCCATACTTGGTTTGTTTAACATGGATGATAACAGCGTTTTTAATAATTGTGCTACAACTTTTTGGCCTGTGGCTACAAAACTTTCAACTATGCTATGTGAAAAAATAGCAGAGGTTGCTATGTGAAAAGTTATACGATATGCCCTGCACAGGTTTTTGTTTTTTCTGAACAACTTTCGTGGTGACGGTCACCCCTTGCCTACCAGGAAGTCGGCTATTCAGGGTTTTGGGAAAAGTGCATACTGTGGAATAGCATACTCATAGGATTTCATTCTGTTGGCCACCAAACTTCTGTCAAATATCTCCAAGACATTGGGGATGCAAAATGTTCAAAGGGTATTTGGGATATCTCGAACGGTTTGGCCGTGGCAAGGCGACAAATTTATGGCAAGAAATGAGAAACAGGAAGTGTCTAACAACTTTTGCACACACTGTCTGATTTTGATCAAAATTCAGCAGTTTGTTCGTTGTGAGGCTGATCACATAGATATGAATATTAGGAGTCAAAGTTATAGCGCCACCAACTGGCAGCAGGAAGTGTCATTTTCAAAATTGAAATCAGCCTCTTATTTTTACTCTTTTTTTCTTCAAACTTCATCAGAATAATGTCAAAACACGGCCAATGTAAAACTGAGAAGGGATTTTTGATATCTTAATTACTGTTGCCATGGCAACGTGTCAAACTTGAATATTCCTTTCTGGTGATTTTGATTCAGATAGCATTCTTAGAATTTCATGAAACTCAACACACACATCAGTATTGATGATAGTTAGACACTGGCAAAAGCTCATAAATGGGCGTGAAGGAGGTGCACTATAGCGCTACCTTTTGACTAAAGTGATGGGGTTAGTTTTTCCTACTGCACCAAACTCGGTACATGTATTGTTCTCATCAAGCCGGACGACTTTCTAATTTGCATTCATTAGATACGACCAACAGGAAGTCAGCTATTTTGGTTTGAGTGGGATTTTGGAAAAAATCAGCTGTGAATTAATAGCTGAATCAACAGCGTTGAAAGGGACTTGCACCTGGGCTCACCACCATCCATTGGCCTTAGGGAAAAAAAAAAAAAAAAACAAAAAAAAAAAAAAAAAAAAAAAAAAAAAAAAAAAAAAAGAAAAAAATATAAAAGGGAAAAAAAAAAAAAAAAAACTCAGGGAACGTTGGGCATAGCATTTTTAAAATGGTTAAATTATAGGAGGGTAATAGGTCAAACAAGTAATTTGATATGTGCAAACTCCTATAACTTATCTGAATTATGGCAGTAGATGTCTAAGGCTCAGGGAATTTCAAACATCTTAAGTTTGGTGCGGATCTGAAGCAATTGCTTCTTAAAATATATTGAATGTGCCAATAACTTTCTTCATGAAATTACAATTGTCGAAGAGAGATATCACAGTAAGATCACACTTTTCCATGCAGATTCTGGAACAGAACCTACAATAATGGCCTATCATGTCAACTTTGCTGTAAATGTAGCAATCCAAGCATGATACACTAGATCAGCACTGATATTATCAGTCCTTACTGCATAGACATCTGCATAGTCTGCATAGGAGATTTCTAGACTAATAATCATTTATATTGTACAAATCATGTCATTAGATTACTGATTTAACATATATTGCTGTGATGGATGTTTTCTTTTTATTTTAGGTGTTTCAGTATATTTAATCTATATTTAACTCCAGTTTTATCAATTTATTAGGTTATAAGCTGTTGATGAGAGCAGTGTGTGTGTGGTGGTGTGTGTGTGGTGT
>JADLZN010001534.1:0-19226 GCA_018155175.1 Sinocyclocheilus anophthalmus | reverse complement strand
CTTTTCAAATTATATCGAAGTTAGAAATTCAAATATTTTGACAAAATTAATTTTGTAGGGTGCCAGAAGTTTGTTAATTTCCAAAGGGTGCCACGACTAAAAAAAAGGTTGGGAAACATGATTTGAGCCATTTGAAAGATTTGTTTTTTTTTGGGCACCCTCCTTTTTAAACGCATTTTGCTAAGTTCAACATTAGGGGCACATAGAAGTCAGTTATATGGAGAAAATTCCTGAGATTACTGGCAAGTTCCCTTGCAGAGAAAACCAGCACTGAGTGGGTTAATTCCTGGACTGCAACTCAGATCAGATTTGCAGAGGGACTTGTCTGGTCTGGTGGTCTTGTGCTTACTAGTCTGTTGCGAGGCTTCGCACATATGGGATCTGTCTTCTAGGGCTCATCTATTTACGAATATATTTTTTAAGAAGATGGAAAAATCAGTTTACAAAATGCATAGAAACAGGTTTTCAAAGGAAAGAAAGATTGCTATCAAATAGCACCAGATTCCGAAAATATACAATTGACAGAAAAATTGACAGACAGCAGCCATCAAGTGTTAGACAGTGTACTAGGTTATTACACGCGGAGGTTTGTGGTCCGATAACTCCCCTTTTTCAATAATTATTTATTAGGTTTTATAATATAATATAATATAATATCATGTAAAAAGAACTGAAGCATTTAAACTGAGATCTGTAAGCTAAATATTTTCAGAAAATGTGAATTTTTATATAACATTAGTTATGTAAACATCCCTATGTAGTAGAGTTAGCACACTTCTACATTTAGTGTGTAAATCGTAACACTGTGTCTACACCGGACGCGACAGTTGTTGTGTTGCGCCGCAACAGCTAAAGTCTGTCTGGTACACTGGACGCGACAAAGTGACCGTGTCATAAAAGTCATAAATAGAAGAATGAGGCATCAGTTTACTGTCGGGATTTGTCGCATTGCGGGGCGTCATCCAGTGTAGAACACATCACTGATTATAATGGGTTCTATAGTATTGTGTCGCGCCGCACCGCTCGCGTCCAGTGTAGACACGGTGTAAGTGTTTTGTTACCGTTCTGTGCCCATAATCCGCCATTTCGTTCCATTGGCCCCCTTTAAACATAAATGGTGATACATATGTTGGACATTTGTATCATTTTGTTCTGCTGTTCTCTCTTGCTTCTGTGAATGCATTGTTTTCAGATTTGTAATTCCACCTGTCAGTGATGTTTGAACCACCGTGACGGGTCATTTCAAAGTTATAACAAACATCTGCTGCTTCCTCCCTGACAAAAATATTGGTTATCTTTTCAAATAAATCATCACATGGAATTACTGTGTGATGAGTTTTTGGTCTAATGGTTGAGTGGGGTGTTTGTCCTTGTTTCTTTTCCCCCATGTTTCTTTATTTTTTGCATCTTAATCCCTAGTAAATGGGTGATCAGTCTTTTTTTGTTGTTGTTTAAATGGAGGGTTTAAATGCCAGCTTGATAGTTTTTGAGACATGTCCTAGAGAAAGTGGGTTAGCAATATTGAGAAGGGGTTCTCCGATTACATGTAACACCTCTTTCATTTGCTTAGTGGGTATAGGATCTAGTTGTATGTTGGTTTCGACGACTTGTATGTCTGAATGTTTTAATGTCTGATGCTTTGTGTCATTGAATTGGGGTTGATTTTTATTTGTCTTTTTTCGCCCTAGACTTGACGGTACTGAAAGAGGAGAGTCAAGAACTGAGTGAAATGGAAGAGAAAGATCAATATAAGAATCAACATGATTTCTTAACTGAAGAAAACTCTTTTAGTTGCTCACAGACTGAAAAGACAGGAAGTAGTAGTTATTTCATCTGCCAACAGTGTGGAAAGAGTTTCATTCAAAAAACAATCCTTAAAAGCCACATGACAATTCACACAGGAGAAAAGCCTTTCACCTGCCAACAGTGTGGAAAGTTTTTCAGTCAAAAAGAAACTCTTAAAGCACACATTAGAATTCACAATGGAGAGAAGCCTTACACATGTCCTCAGTGTGGAAAGAGTTTCACTCAACGTGGAAACCTTGCGGTCCACATGAGTCTTCACACTGGAGAGAAGCCTTACACCTGCCAACAGTGTGGAAGAAGTTTCAACCGGAAAGGAAACCTTAATTGCCACATGACAATTCACACTGGAGAGAAACCCTTCACATGCCCTCAGTGTGGAACGAGTTTCAATCAAAAAGGAAGCCTTAACAGAACTATGAGGAATCACAATGTAGTGCAGGCTTACACATGCTCTCAGTGTGGAAAGAGTTTTGATCAAGATGAAAACCTTGAAGTCCATATGAGAACTCATAGAGAGAAAACCTACACATGTTCTGAGTGTGGAAATATATTCGGTCAAAAACGGCATTTTGAAGACCACATGAGAATTCACTCTGGAGAGCAACCCTACACTTGTCCTCAGTGTGGAAAGAGTTTCAATTGCAAACAACACTTTGAAGACCACATAAAAACTCACACTGGAGAGAAGCCTTTCACATGCCAACAATGTGGAAAAAGTTTCAACCGAAAAGGAAGCCTTAACAGGCACATGAGAACTCACACAGGAGAGAAGCCTTTCACATGCCAACAATGTGGAAAAACTTACAACCGAAAAGGAAGCCTTAACAGGCACATGAGAACTCACACTGGAGAGAAGCCTTTCACATGCCAACAATGTGGAAAAACTTACAACCGAAAAGGAAGCCTTAACAGGCACATGAGAACTCACACTGGAGAGAAGCCATCAGGTCCTCAGAAGCACAGAGACACTGTGGTCACGTGGAAAGAGGTTTCAGATAAAAGCAGCCCGAAGTCCCACATGAGTGTGAACATATGAGAGAACTGTTATTTTATGGTAATTAGTGTGTAATTGTGGTGTTTCACAGACAGGAAACATCTTAGGAATCATGTAACACCAGAGAGAAGCCTTTCTTGTGCCATCACTGTGGAAAGACAATCTTGAGGTTCACCGAAGCAACCCCGATATAGTTCAAAATACCTGAGCAGCGGATTTGGGCTTTGTTTACACCTGGGTTTAAAATGTGTTTTGGTTGATCGAATCACAAATATACTGTCTCCGTATCACTGTCTCTTTTGTCCACTTTCGACCACTCCTGTCCCCATTTTTTCAAGGGTGGGTAAATGCATGTTTTTTCAGATTATTTTTATCAAATGGATAAAATGCATTCACGCAATTTACATATCAACGGAATTTTCAATCAAAATGAGACAATGGAAAAAGATAAGGAGAGCAGCAGCTTTAATTTGTTTGGTAGTTGCAAAACCACACCGAATGCTGTAGATGCATGTTAGAAGTGAGGATTGGCGGAGAACATTGTGCTTTGTACATTTTTCATCTTCAAACCAAACTTACAACTTACAAAGTTTATATCCCATCTGGAAAGTTGCTTCCTGTAATAGTTACACATCAGATCAGTAGGCAGAGAGTAGGTGGTCTTTTGTGGCTGTTTGAATACATTTGACCACATGAGTGTTTACACTACAAAAGCAATCCGGTCAAATGCATTTTTGACTACCTCTGGAAGTGGTTGAAAGTGGACAAGCTCAAAACATTTTTACCTGATTTTAGAGTTGTCTACTTACTGTCACCATTATGAACTTTTTGTTGTGTTTCTTTGGTTTCCTGTTCTCCTGTTTAGTTTTGTTCCTTTGACCTTGTTTCTGTCTCCCCTTGATTGTGTCATTATGTTCAGGTGTGTCTTGTTAATTATCCTCATTTGGGCCATGTATTTTGTCTCTTCAGTGTTAGTTAGTCGGGTCTCGCCAATGTAATGTGTGTCACCAACCTTCCCCTTGCTTGGAATTACCTATCTTTGAATTTATTAAAGATTGTTTACCTTCATCTTCGTCTTTGTGTGTTCTTTGACACTGTAGTGTGATAGAAGACCCAACCTACCAAAGTTAAGCGGTGTGTGTCCCTGCAATTGTTTTTTCTGTTTTTGGAAGTTTATTTTCTTTTCTGTTATTGACCGTACCAAATTCCTCCTCCTCCTCTTGCTGGAGCAGGGGAATCATACTCTCGAGGACCATACAAAACCCTTTGTGGAAATCTTCAACTTCACCCACTACTCAGACGACTGCTTCTGTTCGTTCTACCGCGTGAAGAGTGCAGTTGTCTGGAGATGGTCCTCGCGAAGATTTCGCCTCCTACGTGGAGTGGGTGCTGGTGAGTAACAACTCACCACTGTCTGCCTGGCTCTGCCACGCTGATGAGGAACTCACCAGCCCCACTCCTGACCCAGAGCCAGAGCTCCAAAGTCTGACCAGGTGCGTGAGCAGACAACGAAGCCAGCCGTGGAAGATGACATAGTGGAGTGCATGGTGTGGAGAAAAGCCCCACCCACTGTTCCTCGGGACTACACTCCTCTGGCTTCTCCTTGTCCCTCTGTCTCTGTTGGGCTCCTCCCTCCCTCCAGCTCCACCTTGGTCCTCTGTCACTCCGGCTCCACTGCGGCCTTCCGGATCCCGCATACGCCTTGGTCACGTGAGCCATCTGCTCCACCTTGGCCCTCCAGATCCTCCCTGTCGCCCGCCTGAGGCTCTTCCGTCCTCACCCTGAGCTCCCTATCCCACCTGCTCGTCGCTGTCAGTTGGCCCCCTGGAGTCGTCAGCCCTTCCTCCACCATGGCTCCACCCTCCATCGCCTCCACTGTGTGCCACATTCCTGGCTGCGGTGTGGGTCCCGCCTGGCTCCTCCTGCTCAGTCTTCTCCCTGGCTCCTCCATCTGATCCGCCTTGTCTCTTCCTGTCTTCTCCCTCTGTCTGATCCGCCTTGGTTCCTCCTGATTCCGCGGTATTTGTGACCCTCTATCGTCGCCACCCCTGTATTCTGTCTCCTTCCTGCTGCCCTTCGCTACTCCTTGGCCCCACCCCAAACCCCCTCCCTCCCCCATCCTGCCATGGGGCGCGGTCATCGTGTTCGGGAGGAGGGCTACTGTCACGATTATGGACTTTTGTGTTTCTTTCGTTTCCTGTTTAGTTTTGTTCCTTTGCCCTAGTTTCCGTCTCCCCTTAATTACTTTAGTCAGTCCACCTGTGTCTTGTTAATTATCCTCATATGGTCCGTGTATTTAGTTGCTGTCTCTTCAGTGTTAGTTTGTCGGGTCTCGCCAATGTAATGTGTCATCAACCTTCCCCTTGCTTGGAATTACCTATCTTTGGATTTATTAAAGACCGTTTACCTTCATCTTCGTCTTGGTGCGCGTGCTTTGACATCGTAGTGTTTATTTTTGTTATATGAATTTTTAAAATACCGCAATACCGGAGTATGCCGCTTAAATAATGTTCAGAACACGACATGTTTGAAAGGGTCCTTTGCACTGTGGTGAGGGAACAGCTGTATGTGTTACTAAGCGTGAAAGTTCAGAATCTGAAGCTGTAGAACTAATAGAACATGACACAGAAGAACTCATCCACAATATCCACATTGACCTCCACAAATATCCAGCGCCCGCTGCCATCAGCTCCTGCATCTCACACACACACGAGCACGAATTTAGCACTTGATTTAGCAACTTTCAGACCCTTTTATCAGATTTTTTCCATAAATATTCATACTGACAAACCTAGCGACATTTTTGGATAAACCTTAGCTATGTTTGAGGAGAGAGAGAGATAGTGTGTGTGTGTGTGAGAGAGATAGAGAAAGTGTGTGTGTGTGTGTGTGAGAGAGAGAGTGTGTGTGTGTTTGTGTGTGTGTGTGTGTAGAGTGTGTGTGTGTGTGGGTGTGTGGTGTGTTGGGTGAGAGAGAGAGAGTGGTGTGTGTGTGAGAGAGAGACTGTGTGTGAGAGAGAGAGAGAGAGAGAGAGAGAGTGTGTGTGTGTGTGTGTTTGAGAGAGAGAGTGTGTGTGTGTGTTGTGTGTGTTGAGAGAGAGAGAGAGAGAGAGTGTGTGTGTTGTGAGTGTGTGTGTGTGTGTGAGAGAGATAGAGTGTGTGTGTGTGTGTGAGAGAGAGAGCGTGTGGGTGTGTGTGGTCGTGGGGTGAGAGAAGAGTGTGTGTGGGTGTGTGTGGTGTGGATAGAGAGAGGTGTGTGTGTGTGTGTGTGAGAGTGAGAGAGAGAGAGAGAGAAGAGATTGAGTGTGTGTGTGTGTGTGTGTCGTTGTGTGTGTGTGTGTGTGTGTTGATAGAGAGAGAGAGAGAGATTGTGTGGTTGTGTGTGAGTGTCTGAGTGGGTTGGTGTCTTTTGTCTTTGTGTGTGTGTGTGTGTGTGTGTGTGTGTGTGTGTGTGTGTGTGTGTGAGAGAGAGAGGAGAGAGAGAGAGAGAAAGTGTGTGAAGTTTTTGTGGGTGAGTGTCCGAGTGGTGTGTGTGTTGTGAAGAGAGAGAAGAGAGAGAGATAGAGAGAGTGGAGTGTTTGTGTGGGCGAGTGTCCCCTTATGGGGTGTGTGTGTGTCTTTGTCTTTGTGTGTGTGTGTGTGGGTGGTGTGTGTGTGTGTGTGTGTGTGTGAGAGAGAGTGTGTGAATGTGAGTGTGTGAGAGTGGGTGGAGTGTCTGAGTGGTGGTGTGTGTTTGTGTGTGTGTGTGTTGTGTGTGTTGTGTGTGTGTTGGTGTGGTGTGTGTGTGAGAGAGAGGAGAGCGCGTGTGGTGTGTGGTGAGTGTCCGAGTGTGTGTGTTTGTGTGTGGGTTGTGTGTGTTGTGTGTGTGTGTGTGTGGTGTGAGAGAGAGCGAGTGTGTGTGTGGTGAGTGTCTGAGTGGTGTGTGTGTGTGTCTTTGTGTGTGTTTGTGTGTGTGTGTGAGAAAGAGAGTTCTGCGTGATGGATTTGTGTGTGTGAGAGAGAGAGTGTGTCTGCGTGATGGATGTGTGTGTGTGTGTGTATCGTCTCTCTCTCTCTCTCTATATATATATATATATCTATATAAATTTGTTTATCAAATTTGGCTTATATTGTTTTCTAATTTTAATGCAAAAAAAAATTGTTAAAACAAAAATATAAATTAGAAATGAAGATATGCTTCAATGGCTTGTTTTTTCCCTCCTCTGAAGATATGGCATGGCCAAATCAAAGGCCCTAGTTTGGGCATCTCGAGTTTACGCTGTGATAAATTGTGCATTAAATGCTCAAGAATTGTATGTTGTCAATCCTGACTAACAAGACGACATAAAACGCGATGAATCACTCCTGCTGTTCACTCTGATTGTTTGAAATAAATTAACAAGATGAAATGTTTTTAACTGGAAAGTCTCACGCTCAGTTTGACCTTTTCATGTGCATTATATAATATGCAGTAATGCGGTTTTGTAACACTGTATGTTCTTGCATTTGCGAGGTTTTGTAGTCGGTGGTTTTGTTGTCTGCTTTTGTTTTGTGTTGATGGTGCTTGAGGTTCCTGAATAAAACACGTCGTGATACGAGATGTCAGATTGTTATTTGGCACATAATGTACCTGCAATAATTGCACATGAAATCTAGTCTGCTGTGGGTTTTGCACTCACACAGAATGCGCTTTTGCTTTCATTCATTTTTGTTTTGTTTTTTTAACCCTTTTGCTGCTGAAAATCTTTTACCTAATTTGGTGTTTCAGGTCAAAAGTGCCCAGCCTTTAAAAAATTGCTTGAAAAATCCCTCACTATGCTATATTATCACCAAATCTTGGATTCAATCAGTAGTACTTAGTCTTTATATATACTGCATTATTAAGGTATTCAGAATGTACGAAGTAATGCATTATTTCTTTTCATAAACAATTGTCACCAAAGATAAAATTAATTATATATTTGTAGGTTTGTTTTGTTCTCTAATGCATTATAAAGTTGCAACAATGTATTATAATGCATTAAAACTGTGGCTACAATTATTCATGATATCATATAAGGTGCATTACAAGGCATAATTAATGCATTACAACTACTTTAATCATGCATTATATATAAAGACTTTGAGTAAAATGTTGCCATTCAATCTTTATCATACATACTTTTTTTGTGTGTTTCATTTTGAAACTGTTTGATCGTAGGCCACATTGATCTGCGTTCATCTCAGTTTTTGAGTGAAAAAAGCATCGTTTGTGGATAATTTTGACAGTAATCACTCAAAAACTGAGGTGCATAATGCCTATTATTCGATTAGACATTTCCAAAAAGAAGTACAAAACCTGTGTTAACTGATAGAAAGCAAGTTGATGAAAAGATTTTAGTTCAACATTTGGTAACAATTATATTGCATGACGTTTATTCAAATCATTTTTGACCAGAAACACCACAAGGTGGGGGAAAAACTCCCCTAAAAAGTACAAAAATCATCATATTTGGGGTGGAAGTTTTTATAGTGCATGTTTATGTAGAAAAACAATGGAAAGTAGCACAGTGCAGAGCATCTGAAGACTCGCATCTCAAAAAAACACATTCCTGAGGAACAAGAAGCATTTCTTCCTCCTGCGCTTAAACCACATTCAAAGATACTTCCTAGAAATAAATGCTTTTCAAAAATACGCTTATCTTGTTTCCCCTTCTCACTCTTTTCTGCATTTATGCTTCTGCTTCTGCACTGCTCTAGTTTATTCTTGAAACTTGCCTTTTCAGTATCACAGGCTCTGTTGCTCTTGGGTGTTAAACTGCTGGTGATGTTCCTCATTTGTAAGTTGCATTGTATTAAAGCTTCCGCTAAATGACAGCATAAGTCAGCAAAGAGAAACCAGACATTAAAGCGTCTGCACATTAGATGCATTAGCTGCAAATAATTTTTTTACACATTCGTTCCACCTTCAGAACTTCAAGACAAGCTTCTTGGGTTTATAGGTTAAACTGTGAAGTAACGCTATTCATCTCTTTGTTGCATCAGTGATCTCAGTTAAACGAACATGAATGGCATGTACAGTAATGAACTAATAATGGATGGCTATGGGGCAAAACAAACTGGAGGGACTTAAATGTGAAGCCTGTATTCATGTTAAATGCTTTGTTTAAACCCACAACATACAGAAAAGTAAAGAACCTCATCTTGTTGGGTTTTGGTTTGGATTCGGCTCTGATCTACATTATAAAAAATTATTCTTCAGAGTTGTAAACAAAGATTATTGAAGTACATTTGACAACACTATTTCAGTCTTTCTATTTAAAAAATTTTGTTTAATGTATTGCAATTATTATAATTATTATAGTTATTGTAATTATTTCAGAAATGTACTATTTACATTATTTCTTCAGAAAATCTCAAATTCATGACAAATACAGTTTGCAATTTGCTACTTCAGTCTTTAAAATGTTAATGCAATGTTTTAGACAGATATACAGACAGACAGATATACAGACAGACAGACAGACGATATACAGACAGACAGACAAACGATAGACAGACAGACAGACAAACAGAAAGAATATAAACAGATAGATATATAGACCGACGTGGTGGGGGATAATACGACAGACGACAGATATACAGATCGTATAGATAGACCGCCCAGGACAGAATGATTGATAGATAGATATAGACAGACAGATAGACAGACATATAGATAGACATACAGCCAGATAGATAGACATACAGACAGATAGACAGACAGACAGATATAGATAGATGACAGACAGACAGACAGATAGATAACAGACAGACAGACAGACAGAAAGAAAAAAGACAGACAGACAGACATATATACAGACAGACAGACATACAGACAGACAGACGGCAGTATGAAGCCAACAGATATACAGACAGATAGATAGATAGACAGACAGATAGATATACAGACAGACAGACACACAGATAGACAAATAGACAGATGGACAGACAGACAGACAAACAGACAGATATACAGACAGACAAGATAGATATACAGACAACGATATACAAGACAGATAGATAGATATACAGACAGACAGATATACAGACAGACAGATAGATATACAAACAGACAGACAGAAATATAGATATAAAGACAGACAGATAGATATACAAACAGACAGACAGAAATATAGATATACAGACAGACAGATAGATATACAGACATAGCTATATATCCAGACGAGATATACAGACAGATAATATACAGACAGACAGATACTTACAGCAGATATATCTACAGACAGACAGATAAATACAGACAGACAGCTAGATATACAGCAGACCGATAGATTACAGATAGATGATAGATGATAGACAGATAGATGATAGATAGACAGATAGATATACAGACAGATAGATATACAGATAGACAGATAGATATACAGATAGATAGAAGAATGACAGACAGACAGACATAGATAGATAGATAGATATACAGACAGATAGATAGACAGACCGACAGACAGAAGGACAACAGACAGACAGACAGACAGATAACCGATAGACAGATAATAGACAGATAGATATACCACATAACCGATAGAATATACCGGTACAGATAGTAATCAGACAGACAGATAATTAACAAGACAAACAGATAGATATACAGACGACGATAGATATACAGACAGACGACAGATCCAGACAATAGATATACAGACAGACAGATGACGACAGACCGATAGATATACAGACCGACAGATATATATACAGACCGCAGACAGATATTCAGACAGACAGACAGATATACAGACAGACAGATATACAGACAGACAGAAAGATATACAGACAGACGATAGATATATGATAGATAGACAGACAGACAGACAGTAGATATATAGATAGACAGATAGATATAGACCGATAGATAGACAGATAGACAGAAGATAGATAGACAGACATAAGATAGACAGACAGACAGAGGATAGACAGACAGACAGACAGATAGATGATACAGACAGATAGATAGATGATACAGACAGACAGACAGACAGATATACAGACAGATAGATAGACAGACAGATAGATATAGACAGACAGATATAGACAGACAGACAGACATACAGATGGACAGACAGACAGATATACAGACAGACAGATAGACAGAAAGACAGAAAGAAAGACAGACAGAAAGAAAGACAGACAGATGAGATATACAGACTACAGAGTTTATATATCCAGACAGACAGATAGATATCAGACAGAACAGACAGATATACAGACAGATAGATAGACAGACAAACAGATAGATAGACAGACAGACAGATGATATATAGATAGACAGACAGATAGACAGACGACAGATATACGACAGACAGACAGATACCAGACAGATAGATTATACAACAGACGACAATAGATAGACAGACCGCCAGATAGATATACAGACAGACAAAGAATACAGACAGACAGATAGACCCTACAGACAGATATACAGACAGACCGACAATTACAGACAGACAGAATATCAACAGACAGATAGATATACGACAGACAACCGATATACAGACAGATAGTAACAGACATACAGATAGATAGACCATACAGTAGATATACAGACAGCCATATAGATAGACAGACCGATAGATGATTGATAGATAGATATACAGACAGACAGACAGATATACAGAACAGACAGACAGATATACAGACAGATGATTAATACAGACAGACAGACGAATACAGACAGTAGATAGACAGACTACAGATAGATAGACAACAGATAGATTATACAGACAGACAAATAGATAGACGACAGATAGATAGATTACAGACAGACAGATATACATACAGACAGACAGATTACAGACAGACAGATAGATATACAGACAGACAGACAGATATACAGACAGACAGATAGATAGACAGACAGATAGATAGATATACAGACAGACAGATATACAGACAGACAGACAGATATACAGACAGATAGATAGACAGACAGATATATAGATATATAGGCAGACAGATACAGATGGATATATAGACAGACAGGTATATAGATAGATATACAGACAGACAGATAAGCAGTTCTGTTTGCTGGGGTGTATTTATGGTGTTTTGTAAGCTTAAATCGCCACAGTTTTACTTTGTAAAATCATTTATAACTTTAAATATTGTGCATCGTTACATTCATTAATATATATATGTATATATACAGTCATTATGAATCACGGCACTATTGCACAGAAAATGAACACATTTGTTCAGTGTATGAGGAATATCTTGGACTTGCAAGAAAAACTGCTTGTTCTTAAAGGGATAGTTCACCTAAACATGAACATTTTGACATAATTGTAACAATTTTCCGCCAGTGCTTAGAGTGATCCTACAGTGCCACCAAGAGGACATTTTTAAATTGCCATTTGTACAGGTCTGTGATGTTTTTGTAATATTTATTTCTGCAATTTTATAACTTTATGCTCCTCTGTCTTTACAACAAGTTATTTATTTTTTTTACTTTGAAACATTTTTCATTAAATCATGGCCTTTTGAAGTTTAATAATCACATTAGGCTATACTGCAATTCCTGTTTTCTGGCCTCAAATTTAAGCCCTTTTAAAATCACAATTAATAATTGTTAACCATCTTACGTTATTTAAGACTTTTTTATGGGCTTAAATTAAAAACTTGAATTTAAGACCTTGAGAACTACTTTTTATTCACAATGTACTCCTAAATACATGTTATAGTTGGCACACATCTTTTTTTTTTACTTGTTTCTTCTGAGATAAACTTTTTATCTGAGAATTCTGACTTTTTTCTCACAATTCATGAGTACAATAAGAAGTACTGCAACAGAATTTATTAAATTTTATGATGATTGTATATTTGTTTTATCAGAATATCAGCTCATTTGCGTGGACACATTTATCAATGCATTGTGCAAATGCATGATCAAATTCAATTAATTGTGAATTTAATTTAATTTATTATTATATCTACTCGTATTCATCTATATATACTTACAATAAAAAATTGTAAAAAACACAAGTTCATGGAAGGGATTCTCTTTATTGAAACTTTTTAATAGCAAGTTAGGCAACAGATCAACTATATTCAAAAAACACGTTCACAGAAATGTTCCCAGACTGGATTCTCTTTACTGAAAGGTTTTTAATGGCAAGTTCTGCGACAGGCCTGTTTGGACTTCATGCACTACAAAAACCAACCACAAAAAACTGATTCTAACCCACATCCTTGCGTCCTTCATCGTGTGCACTGACATACAGATCCTCACCAGCGTTATTCACATTGAGACGCGCAGAATCTCTTTTAAAGCCAGCATGAGATCTTATGTAAGTGTATGTCCCAGCAGAAGCTGAAAACGAAAACGGCTCCGCATGAAGTCTTCATAGAGTCATGGACTTTTTAAGATGTGAGAAGTCAAACAAAAATGCAACACTTTAATTAAAGCCTATATATAATTTTTTTTTTTTTAATATAATAACATTTTTAAATAGGCAAAACTGTATTTATATATTTATTTATGGTGCAGAATGGCTAAAATCACTTACAGAACCTTACAGAGAAATCTACATTTTTCTCGTAGTCTGACTCCATCTCATCCTGACTGGCAGATCAGGATATGTAGAGAGGTCAAAGGTCAGACTCAAAGCAGAGAGACCCTAGGTCATGTGATCAGAGGTCACACTGACTGATGTGTCTGATCACACGTTTTTCTTAACTGCATGTATGAGGTATCTTGATTCTAGTAACAATCCCATCTACTTAGAATTGTTAATATGTTTAGTTTTGTATCATCTGACTTGCACTTAAATATTTAGCGTCAAATGTCTCTCTCTAGTCTCTCTAGAGTTTGTTATTATTTGGTAACATAATAGTTGTTTTCTTTATGCAATGATACTAATAACATAAATAATGCATACAAATCAGCGCATACCAAACACACCGGCCCACAAAAGCTATTTTGTCATTTAAATATGAGTATAAAAATAGTTACAGCTACATAAAAATTGCTACAGAATTTCATCATAACATCACATTAATGTCGACATTGACTAACACCAGCATACGCTCTGTTTCTGGGTCGTTCTCAGGAAACACTGCCATTTATCATATATTTCTACTGATACTGTATAAAGAACTGATATTTTATGATTTTAAATGTTTGTTTTTCAGTGGAGTAGTAATATGCATGGCCAAATTTATCAATGCATTGTATAGGATTATTCAAATTAAATTGAATTATTAAATAAAATTATTTTATTGAATTCTAAATGTAATTTAATTTAATCTGGCCACATTTATTAATGCATTATAAAGGCTTATTCAAATTAAATTGAATGATTGCATTAAATTATTATTTTAATTTAAGTGTACATTTTAATTAAATTAAATGTTCACTTGTGTACATTACTTTTCATTATTTAATTTGAATGAATGTTAAGGTTAGTTTTATTGATTTAAATTATTTAAATAAGTTATTTAAATTCTTTCACTGTCTGTGTAGTTTTGACTAATTCTTAATAATTATTACATTCAAAAAGAATGATATATAGGTAGTAATTAGTATAAAGGCTTGTGAAAAATGGTTTATTGAAAACCCACATTTGTTGCTGAAAACTCTTGCAAAGACGATGCTAAATGAAAATGTTATTGAAATGTTCTGGCAGAAATGCTGTTGTTTTCTGAGAACGAGCCGTTTGCTGACGACTGCTTGGCCTGGCATATATAAACTCTTCTGCTCATGACGTCGTTCAGTGGAAGCGTCTGAAAGCTGAAGGATCTGAGGTTACATGACAGATTAGAGTGAGCCGACGGGTTCATATTCATCACTGGATCTGCAGGCAACATGCAAATATACAGAGGAGGACTCAGAAGAACAGATCGCCTGCAGAGAGAGAGAAGAAAAGAAGACCACGGGTGAATATTCTCCAAGTTTCTTGTCTTGTTTGCCAGTAGAAATACCTATTCTTAAATCAAGATTCAATTACAGGAGACGCAAAGTCTTAAGTCTGGTCCTCAGAAAAAAAGAAAAAAAGAAGTGCGTTTATTCTCAAAGCAATAAATATCTTTCAATGGGGTCAGAAATAGCAACTTAAACCAGAAAAACTCAATTATTTGTCTGACTGCATTGGTGATATTGTTCTGGCTTAATCTAAACTACTATTTTTTTTTTTTTTTTTTAGAAAACAAGACTTAATATTTTAAGTATGGAATCTTGTTTCCACCATAGAATTAAAAAAATATATATTTGTGACTTTTATTTCACAATTCATTTTTTTTCGCCACAAAATAAAACATAAAAAGGTCATTCGTAATTCTGTGTTTTGCAATTCTGTTTAAATCTTGTAATTATAGAATTGAGAGATATTTTTTAAAAATAATATTTTTTTTGCCACAAAATAAAACAAAAAAAAGGTAATTCGTAATTCTGTGTCTTGCAATTCTGTTTAAATCTTGTAATAATAGAATTGAGATTTTTTTTAAATTGCCACAAAATAAAACAAAAAAGGTCATTCGTAATTCTGTCTTGCAATTCTGTTTAAATCTTGTAATTATAGAATTGTGAGCTTTTTTAAAAAAAAATTAAAAAATTAGTTTTTCCTCCCACAAAATAAAACAAAAAAAGGTAATTGCGTAATTCTGTGTCTTGCAATTCTGTTTCAATCTTGTAATTATAGAATTGTGTTTTTTTTTTAATTCGCCACAAAATAAAACCTAAAAAGGTAATTGCAACTTTTTTTTCACAATTCTGACTTTTTCCTCACAATTACAATATTTCTACTGGAAAACAGGACAAAAATGCATAGACAGAAAATCACTTTTTTTGTGGTGCATATGTTTTCATTTGACATTAACAGGATGTTTTTTTGTCGTTTGTTTTTTAGAATGTGAATGTTATGGTATATATAGCATCTTGTGCTGTTGTTCACCTGTGTGCTTAGCAGGCGGCGCGCTGCTCTTGAAGCTTGTGTTTGTGCTGGAGATGGTCTGACACACACTACAGCACAGAACATCATTAGATTATCAGCTTATTACAGTATGTGCTGTACAGTCACACGCACTCATGCTCACCTGTTCTCATTCACATCTGTGGCATCTCCTGGTGAAATAAGAATGAATATGTTTCAAAATAAAATAAAACATGTTTATTTACATTTACTGCACTGGGAAATTCTAAATTAGTCTTTTTATTAGGCGATGAGCATCTGTGGATGTCCCAATCAGGTCCCATGCAGCCATTTTTTACAGTTTGGACCCATAAACTGGAAAGAGCAACCGCTGATATTCTTCAGGTAATAAAAGTAAAGCGCTCTCGTCAGAGAAGTGTGTTTACCGTTGGTGATGTTGAGTTTGTGTGTGGCCTCTGACAGCGTCCTGTTAACATGACAAACAGAAGCACATCTTTCACATCAGCTGTGCTAAAAATACACACAATTCAGTCAACGGTGAGCCAGAAACACTGATGCTCACTTCTTCAGAGGTTTTTCAGTGGCACTGTTGAACATGGCATTGCTGAACGTGATTGGCTGATCCCTGCTGCGCGTGAACATGTGATTGGTGGATAAGGAGGCGGGGTAATGTCCTGGGCGAATCGGTTTGGCTGAGGGGAAAATAGAATATTTAATAATATTTAATATACTAAATATACCCAGCACACACCACATCTAGTATTATATAGGTCCCAAAACTTATTTGGATGGATTAATCGCTGACATCACTAAATATGACATTGTTTATAATATTATAAATATGTTATGAAATATATTTAATGCATTTATTATTCATGTATCCAAATTAATAAATTTTTATAAATTAAATAATATATAATGTTTGTAATATTTCATACGTAATTTACATCTTATAATATGTTAATAATTAATACGTTATTTATACAAATTTTCTTTTAATATTCATTAATAATGTTTTAATATATCATTGTGTTTTCAATAGTTATAATGCATTATACTTACAATAGAATCATATTTAATAATCATATTAATATCTATATTTTTTTTTAGTAAGATAATCGGGTTTTTTTATATTCTGTTTTAATTATTTCTAGTATGAAGGAATCATCAATATATCATAGTAATTTTATATTTCATGACATGCTGAAATTTAACAAAAATTGTTTATATATGTGATCCTGGAGCACAAAACCAGCATAAGGGTCAATTTTTCGAAATTGAAATCTGAAAGCTGAATAAATAAGCTTCGGAAGTGTGGGTAAAAAAAGCTGATAAAGAAACCAGGAGGGTGGTGTGTCATTGGTGTATGGTTTGTTAGGATCGGACAATATTAGAAAATCTGGAATCTGAGGGTGCAAAAAAATCTAAATATTGAGAAAATCATCTTTAAAGTTGTTCAAATGAGGTTCTTAGCAATGCATATTACCAATCAAAAAATTAATTTGGATATATTTACGGTAGGAAATTCACAAAAAATCTTCATGGAACATGATCTTATCTTAATATCCTAATGATTTTTGGCATAAAAGATAAATCAATAATTTTGACCCATACAATTTTATTTTTGGCTATTGCTACAAATATCCGCCAGCGCCTTAACACTGCTTTTGTGCTGCAGGGACACATATTGCAATGTGATAATGGCTATTTTTGGAAAACGTAGTTAATAAAATACTACACAAATGAAAGCTGCTTCATCTCATGCAGAGCAATAACAGAGAGATGATGCTTGAGATTCATTGGTTTAATCGTCCAGTAGAGACTAATGACCGATGAGCGCAGCGTGAGGCCGTCTGAAGCCGTTTCTGGCTCTCATGGCGTCTTTGATTCGCTCGACCTCCTGCTGGTAGCGCCGGCGGTCCTTCATAGCTCCTTCTTTGGCTTCTGTCAGCGCGCCCTCCAGCGCTCGAACCCGATCCGCCGTGGAGCGAAGACGCTTCTCCAGCTTCGGAAGCTCGCAGCGCAGATCTGCATTATCACGAACCAGCTGAGAGACGGCGCAGAATCATATCAGGCCATGAACATATATATCATATACAGTCAAACCAAAGACACCGTCAGCATTTCTCACATCATCACAGTTTATTGGCTATAGTTTAGAAAATGGTAATAAAATATGAGAAGAACTAATTCATCTTGATAATGTCAGATACCTTTGATAGAAAGGTATGTAATGGATTCAGTTGAATAGCTGTCAGTTTTTTCAACTGCTTACACATTAAAGCTTTACTTGTCACACAATTTCTGAAAGCAGAAGCACACACCAAATCTGCAAAACCATACACTAATTCTCAGCCTTTGCTCACACACACACACAATTCTCTATGTAACACACTTAAATCTAACAGGAATTAATATTATGGCAAAGGTGTTTGCAGATGTTTGCTTTTGAGATGCTTCGCTTTGCAAGAGATGCGAGGCATTTTGCATTTTGTGCGTGCAAATATTTGATTTGTGTGTAAAGTTTTGAAAATGTGTGTAAGCAGTAAGCGCACAATTAGATAACACCAATTTAGCTCAACCAATTACCAAGCAATGCTTCATTTAGTTCAGTCTGTGGTGTAAAATTATCACATTAGCAATTAAGCAAAACATGCTCCGGTCAAATTTTCCTGGTAGTCCACTGTATGAAGAATTTATGGGTATAATATATCACATCTCACTTTATTTGGCTATCCTCACTTACATAAATGAATATAGTGTCCTGCACCCACTAATAAATAAAATATCTGGTGTCTGAATAGTTTTTGGTTTGTCTGTATGTCTCTCCTACATCCTTACGTGTAAATGAGGGTGTTATTATACAACTAACATTGCATTATTAGTTTCTACAGGGTTTGAGGATCTGATTATTGACCTGTTTGTGAACTTTTGTGAGCTGTTCCAGGTTGTTCTCGAGAAAGGAGATCTTCTGTTTCTGTGTGGAACAGCCTCCGCTGTCATCCAGCTCCAGCTCAGAGCTCTGAAACACAGATGAAGACGAGACGCTAAAATACAGTATGATTATTTTTATTCTCTTTAACACTTTACAGTAAGGTTCCATTTAACATTAGTAACATGCAGCTGCCAACCTCTCAGATGATGCCAACCCTGAACCAACATACAAAACTAACACATTTTGATCGCAACATATAATCATATTCAGTGTTGGGGAAACGCATTACAAGTAACGTGAGTTACGTAATCAGATTACTTTTTTCAAGTAACTAGTAAAGTAACGCATTACTTTTTAATTTACAAGAGAATATCTGATTACGTTTCAAATAAGTCACGCAAGTTACTTTTTTTCCCATGTATTGACTGACGGCTCTCCTGTCGCCATGCTGAGAGAAATCAGATGTTACTGTAGTTCTAAAATAAATATGAATATTCATTAATTCATCTCACTCACAAAAAAAACCAAAACACAGTTTCAGTATTCCTCAAAATGAATAAAATAATGCAACTCAGAATATGACACAAACCTGCAATAATTAAATGTTAAAC
>JADLZN010001533.1:0-21607 GCA_018155175.1 Sinocyclocheilus anophthalmus | reverse complement strand
CACCAATGTAGGCTCTGGGGGCTCCTGGAATTTTACTGGCATCACCCTGGGTTGATTGAGGAAGTCAACACATTGGGTGGTGTACCGGGCCAGACGATGGCGCCACTGCTTGCTGTGGTTGTCACGCAGCTGCTTGATCACCCGCGTGGGGCTGTTGCAAGAGCCGGATGACCCGCATATCACAGGTATACCTTAGGAAATGCAAAATCCACACATTCATATATTTTAGATATTTGATTTGTAAAGTATTTGCTTATATACGTGATGATGGGCTAACAACTGGATGAGGAATGAAAGTGTACGGACCTTCCAGGCTAACAGGAGGATGACCTGAAACTCAGAGCGATGGCCCAGATCTAGCTGTTGCAGGACAGTCTGACTCCAGGACACACGCGAGGCTCTACACTTGGTAGAGATGAGGGTTTCTGTGACCATGTTGTACGTTCTGTCAATGTCTAGAACCTGCCCTGGCCTTTTGTGCAAACCACCTCCTGTCAGCTGATGTTGTTCGCAGGCAGGATTGGGACAGAGAACCTTAACCCTCCACAGCTTGTACGGCATCCACAGCAGAAGAGAATGACAAAAGAATCTGTCTGGAGCCTGGTTGTAAATAAGTGCTGGCTGTGGTGGGTAATACCAGAGCTGGAGGTTATCACGAAGCTCTGGCTTTCCCTTGGATCCCATTTTGCAAAGTCTTTTGCCAATCCACTTGTGATCCTCTGGTGGCAAGGTCTCAGACCACAAACGAGGAAGCGGAACTACAGATGGACCTTGCAATAATGCCCCAGAAAGAGCTGTCTGTGAGGAAAAGAGACAAAACAGTCAAGAAAGGTAATTTTATTTAAGCACTTTATTTTTATCCATGACTACTTTCACATGAAATTATCATTTCCTTTACCTTTGGTATTAAAGTGATTGACAATAAAACTGATAACTTTACATTATGCACTGCTGTTATCCAAAAAAAAAGGAATGAAACCTCTATTCTGAAATCCTGTTTGATATATGAAATAATACTTTTGAGATTTTTACAAACAATATCTCTTTATTTTGACACATGAATGTTAACATATATACATTGTTTATAATTTATAAATCAGTATCAAGTAAACTCAATTGACATTATGACAATAGTTTGATTGTTGTTATTTCTCAGCTTGAATGCGTTTTAAGAAACTACTGGTTATAAAAGTTAGATTCAAAATTTCAGGGCATGTGAACCTTTTCACATCTCTATTAAGTGAAAAAACTAAATTTCTGGCGACAGCTGATTTAATTACGTTTTTAGACCAACAGAATAGGAAATTACTTACCGAGACAATACTGCATGGCTGAGCAGGGCTGGACACATCTGCAGTGGCTCTGGGGACAGGGGCTGGAACTTGAGGATCTGGTGTCTGTACAATCATGAAGTAAAATATAATAGATTTTGTAAATAACACTACAATAACTTTAACAAATCCTAGATTAAATCATACACTACATTTAAAAGTTTGAGGTCCACATGTTATAAAAGAAACAATCTGTTCACAGAGTTGCGTTAATCCATACAGAAAAAAAGATAGTTACATTGGAAAACTTACTACAACTCAAGGTTGTGAAATGTATTATTGTCTATGGGGGCAAGAGACACATTGTCAGATCATTACTCCAGTCTTCAATGTTACATGATCCTTCAAAAATCATTATAAACTAAAACATCATACGATTAAGTTGACAAGGCTGTACTTAATAAAAATTGCATTACAGTGGTTGTCAAGCTTACAGGTGTTAAGGAAAGTTCCACGAGATGGTAAATAGTCTATTAATTAATCCAACACAGAGGACGGCAGTAAAACACAGACAAGACAAAATGAACAAGACTAGCACTGTAAGTAGGACAGACCAACTGAGGGGACGAATAGTAAATGAATGACACAGGTTGAAACTGAATAAACCAATCAAGGGGAGGAGACAAGAAAACGAGGTCAAGGAACATGCGGAGAAGTTACACAACAAAGTCCATAAATGTGACGTGGTATTTTTCAGAATTAAGTTGAAGAACCGCATTTTTCACACATAGTAATCCTTTGTAAATCATGTTTTATTTGAAATTCTTTTGTAACATTTAAATGTCTTTACTGAGTTTTGTTTGATCAATTAATGTGTTAAGGACCCTGCTGGTCTAGGTCAGGACCGCAACATAAACGACACAACAATGAATGGCTGTTTTAAGCACTCATTTTAATTCTCTTTGATCAATTTTTCGTGCGGTAGCAGTTTTGGAGAGTACAAACAATATCATCACAAAGAAATAAACAAATTAAAGAAACAGGCAAATTATCAGGGGTGAGCAAATGCCAAAACAATAAACAAACAACACTCTAAATTCCCATAAAGAAACTAACTTCCCTGGGCATCAAAATAAATGAACCAAAATACAACAGATCTAACCTCACTCCCTGTCTACCCAAAAACAGGAGAAAAGGATAATGGCCAAGTGGCCTATAAAAACAAATAAGGCACTCACGCCCTACAGCCTCACACGTGGCTTACAAACATAAACAGTGAAACATTGAAGTTAAAAACATAAGGCTCTCACAACACATGAACTAACAGCACTCCGTTAGAATATAGACTTGAGATCTCACAGCATTTTCACTACAACTTAACACACAGTCTTAACACCAGAGCAATCAAAGAGAGACATACAGAGCAATGATCATAGCAAGCAGCAAGAGTGAGAGCAAGAGTGAGAGCAAGAGAGTGAGAGTGAGAGCGAAGAGACGGAGCAATGAGCAAGAGTGAGAGTTGGCCCCCCAGTGATCGGGGGAATTATTAGTACAGGTCATCTCTCGTCACTTTCACCAGCAGTCTCTCATTAAGCCTTGGACCAATCCTGGAGGAGACAACAGGAACACATCCACAACATACAATACGTCTTAGACGTAACACCCCCACCCTTAGAATTACAAATAAATAATTTGTAACAAAAACAGAACGATTCTTAACTCTCAAGCTTACTTGGAGCACGCGACAAAGCATCAGCAATCACATTCTCACATCCTTTCTTGTGCTGAATTTCCAGGTTAAAACCTTGGATCAGAAGAGACCAGCGCATCAACCTCTGGTTTGAATTTGACATTTGGAAGAGAAACACAAGGGGGTTATGGTCAGTAAACACCAAAATAGGAACAGTACAAGAGTCAAGATATACTTCAAAGTGTTGGAGTGCCAATAACAGTGCTAGGGCTTCTTTTTCGATGGTGCTGTAATGCTGCTGTGATTTCGTGAATTTTTTTGAGAAGTAACAGATTGGGTGATCAATTCCCGCAGCATCTTCTTGAATAAGAACTGCACCTGCTCCTACATCACTTGCATCCACTTCCAATTTGAATGCTCTTAAGATGTTTGGAGCGGACAAAACTGGGGCACTACACAACAACGTCTTGATAACATCAAAAGCTAGTTGACACTATATTCCATTCAAACACTTTGGACTGACTCAAAAGATTTATGAGTGGTGATGCAATCTCAGCAAAATTTCTGCAAAAGGCACGATAATATCCTGTCATTCCCAAGAAACGACGTAACTCCCGTTTTGTGGTTGGAGCTGGGAAATTAACAATACACTCAACTTTCGCCTCCACAGGACGCACCTGTCCTTGACCCACCCGTTTTCCCAAATAGGTCACGACAGCTTTACCAAACTCACACTTGGCAAGATTCAAGGTAAGTGATGCAGCATTTAACCGTTCAAACACTGAACAGAGACTTATCAAATGCTGTTCCCAGTCAAATGAGTAAACAACAATGTCGTCCAAGTATGCTTCACAGTTCTCTAGTACAGCCAGCACAATTCTCATCAAGCGTTGGAATGTAGCGGGAGCGTTTCGCATCCCGAAATCCATCCTCTTGTACTGAAGGAAATGATCAGGCGTGACAAAGGCGGAAATTTCTGAGGCCCTGGCCGTCAGAGGGACCTGCCAATAACCTTTTAATAGGTCAAGCTTAGTCACAAACTTTGCAGCGCCAACCCTGTCAATACAGTCATCCATCCTTGGTAAAGGATAAGAGTCAGGTTTCGTAAAGGAATTAACCTTACGGTAATCTGTGCAGAATCTAAAATTTCCATCGGACTTCGGCACCAGCAGACATGGTGAGCTCCACGAACTCGAACTTGGCACAGCAAAACCATGTTCTAGCAAGTATGCAGATTCTTCTTGCATTATTCTTCTTTTGAATGGGTTTACACGGTAAGAGTTCTGTTTGATGGGGGAACAACCACCCACATCAATGTCATGCTCCAACACTGTGGTTTCACTAGGCACATCAAAGAAAAGAGAAGGAAACTTTTCAATTAGAGTAATAACATCATTTTGACACACTTCACTCAGGTAACACAGATGAGACTTTAAATTCACCAAGATCTTTGAATTTCCCAAGCGAGCACATGATACCTCTCGCACCCTGATTCCATCCTCCTCAGGACAGTACGCAGCTATGACAGCAGAGACAGGAACAGTGACTTTGGACACATTCTGTGATACATCTCTCGTTACATAGGCCTTCAACATATTAATATGACACACTCTGGTCTTACGTTTCCTGTCAGGTGTATCGATGACATAATCAGTGTCACTTAGTTTCTGCTTGATCGTATAAGGACCAGAAAATTTGCTTGTAACGGTGACGTAGACAGAGGAAGAAATACAAGCACCAGATCACCTTCCTGAAAACTGCGATAAACACTTTCTATCAAAGTGTGTTTTCATTTTCGTCTGAGTGCTGCTCAATTTCGAAAGTGCTACTTCATGAGCTCTGTATAAACGTTCTCGAAAGGAATTCACATACTCCAGTACACTAGTTTGTGGTTTTGTCTCATTCAACAATTGCTCTCGCAACAATTTCAATGGGCCACGCACAGTGTGCCCGAACACTAATTCGGCCGGACTGAACCCCAAGGATTCTTGAATGGTCTCTTTCACAGCGAACAAGACCAACGGAACACCCTCATCCCAATCTTTCCCTGTTTCGAAACAATACGAACGCAAAATACTCTTTAACGTCTGGTGAAATCGTTCTAGTGCCCCCTGTGACTCTGGATGGTAAGCACTAGAAAATGTATGCTTTACAGACAGACAGTTCAAAACCTGGGCAAACAGCTTAGAGGTAAAATTTGTACCTTGGTCTGACTGTATGACCCTGGGAATGCCAAATGTAGAAAATAATTTAATCAGTTCTTTTGTCACGTTTTTAGCTCTAATTGTACGCATAGGAATCGCCTCAGGATACCGAGTAGCAGCACACATTAGTGTTAACAAGTACTGATAACCAGACTTTGTCTTTGGTAATGGACCAACACAATCAATAATGATTCTCTCAAATGGTTCCGACAGAACTGGAATAGGATGAAGAGGAGCATTAGGAATTCCCTGATTAGGTTTACCAGCTAACTGGAATACATGACATGAACGGACAGTATTTTGGAAAACGCTGATTCATTTTTGTTTTTTTTTTTTTTTTTTTTTTTTTTGTTTGTAACCCAGGCCATAAAAATCAAACGAATGATGCGATTGGAAGTTATATTACTCCAAATGACCAGAGAGAGCATGATCATGAGCTAAACGCAGAATCGGTTCACGATAATTATCAGGGACCACTACCTGAAATACAGTTTTCCAGCTCAGATCCTTCCCCGATGGGGACCATTTACGCATGAGCACCCCATCTTCCCAAACGTAAACCACATCCCTATTCGCTACTTCATCTTTCTCTACAGCCACATTAACACACTTATCTAGTGATGGATCAGCTTTCTGCCAGGCAGCCAGCTGCTCCCTCCCCGTTCCCAGCAGAGATTCAAGTCGGACTGCAACATCCTGATCAGGAATACAGACATTAGAAAAAACATCCTGCACACATTCCTTTTTGTCAACTCTATCAGTCATAAATGTTTCAGACACATCTAGAACATCAAACTTACTAATCTGAGCACGCGTTACCGCGCAGGCAGAAAAGACAGACGGAAATTGTTGACCCACATCAATCGGTTCACACAACCCAGTCACATCTGGCGTGTCCACTACAATAGGCCGAGGAAACACCTTACCACCAGCTATATCGTTACCCAAAATCAGATCAACTCCCTCAACAGGAAGCTGAGATCGTACTCCTAACTTCGTGAACCCTGTAAACAAATCAGACTGGAGATAAACTGAATGCAAAGGCACTTTAACACAACCAAGCTCAATGCCACGGATTAACACGCTCGCTCCGCAGTATGACTGTTCAGAAAATTCTAGTGCACTTTCCAAGATGAACGACTGAACCAAACCCGTATCTCGCAAGATTGTAATCTGCTTCAAATCTCCCTGCTCCTCTGAAAGAGATACAGAACCATTCGTAATAAATGGGCAGTATAACTCAGTATGTGAACTAGAAAACTGAGACGGCATGGAAGCAGTATGGACCAAAGCAACTCCTTTTGGTTTTTCAGGAGGCTTACCCGGATTCCAACGCTTACAGTCTACAATTAAATGTCCTGGCTCACGGCAAAAAACCACACGCGTCTTTCTCCCTCACGAGACACATTTGTGTTACGAAACACATTCGACATGGCTCCTCTACTCCCTCGTGTTCCCTTACCCTTATTAAAAACTCTCGAGCTGTTTCTCACAGAAAATTCAACAGATGAACCATTTTTCTCTCTACACACAGACGGAGTAAAAACAGTTTTGTGAGTGAGCACAAATTCATCTGCCAAAACAGCAGCTTTCGTCACGGACAATACCTTTTGCTCATTTAGATATACAACAATATCCTCCGAAACACAACTTTCAAAATCCTCCAACAATAAAAGTTCTCTTAACTGCTCAAACGTGGTAACTCTGCTTGCTGTACACCATTTATCAAACAACAGTTTTCTCACGAACAAACTCACTAAATGTTTCACTGGCTATTTTCTGATGTTTTCGGAATCTCTGACGATAAGCTTCAGGTACTAATTCGTACGCTCGCAACACCGCAGCCTTAACAATATCATAGTCGAGACTTTGCTCGATAGGTAAAGCTGTACACACTTCCTGAGCTTTACCCACTAACTTACACTGCAGAAGCAACGACCACAACTCTTTCGGCCAATGCAAGGTAGCTGCAATACGCTCAAAAGCGACGAAGAAAGAATCTACCTCAGTCTCTCTAAAATGAGGTGCAAGTGTGACATATTTACCCACATCAAGACCTGGTTACAGACCCCACCAACGGACACAGAGTACAGAGTGTGGCGGACTTTGCCGCCGATACAGCTGGAAAACTGACGCAGTCACTGGCGAACGAGGAGATAGGAGATGGAGGTATAGACCAGGCTAGGCACAGGTGCATTTTAAAGTGCTCTTGGGTGGCTAATTCCAGCCTACGAAATTTAAAACTTTTTCAGGCCTGCAACTCAAAGTCCCCCCCCCCCCCCCCCCCCCCCGAAAATGAAGCAGCTGCGCTTCATAATCCTTCTTTAACTGCAGATCCAACTCCTTCAACTTAATCGCTAACATAGGATCAAAACGAGGATGACTAGGATCAATGTTAGGAAAAGAAAACGTTTCCTCACCTACCTCAGCTTCAACACTCTTCCGTGGTAACCCTTCCACAGATTCATCCGGCAAAATTCCAGCCTCTACCAACTTGTTATACAACTTCTCTTTAACTACCTGTTTTGGCCCCTCCCTAGGAACAGAAAAATTAAAGAAATCCGCAATCTGCAACAAATCAGCCTTACGACACTTGTTAAAGACCTCCGTAGTAGGAGATAACGTAAACGACGTTAAATCAAATTCCATATTTGACCGTAAATTCATCCCGCACCAAAAGACAATTACCAGGCAAACAAACGCATGGTTAATTCCGCCAAATACCTTCATTGATACATACTGAACGAATCCGCAACATATGGTACCTTCATTAACAAGCCATAAACAAATCTCCAAGTCATCTTACCCTTCACTGATACGCCCAAATAAACCTCCACAATTTATTACCTGCACCAAACGAGTCCCTAATTTATGTTATCCGCAACAGACGAACGCCCCATTTAGACCATCCGTGACGAACACAAACACGGCCGAACGGTGTGGAGACCCCAATTTATTGTTACGGCCGGAAGCCCAGGTCTAGGTAGCAGGAGCAGCAACATCAAAAACATAAACGACACAACAATGAATGGCTGTTTAAGTACTCATTTTAAATCTCTTTGATCTTCTGATAAATTTGTGCGGTAGCAGTTTTGGAGAGTACAAACAATATCATCACAAAGAAATAAACAAATTAAAGAAACTGAGGCAAATTATCAGGGGTGAGCAAATGCCAAAACAATAAACAAAACACTCTAAATTCCCATAAAGAAACTAACTTCCCTGGGCATCAAAATAAATGAACCAAAATACAACAGATCTAACCTCACTCCCTGTCTACTCAAAAACAGGAGAAAAGGATAATGGCCAAGTGGCCTATAAAAACAAATAAGGCACTCACCCCCTACAGCCTCACACGTGGTTTACAAACATACACAATAAAACATTGACGTTAAAGACATAAGGCTCTCACAGCACATGGACTAACAGCACTCCGTTAGAATATAGACTTGAGATCTTACAGCATTTTCACTACAACTTAACACACAGTCTTAACACCAGAGCAATCAAAGAGAGACATACAGAGCAATGATCATAGCGAGCAGCAAGAGTGAGAGCAAGAGAGCAAGAGAGCGAGAGCGAGAGAGAGAGAGAAACAGACATGGAGGCAGAGAGGACCAAGAGTGAGAGTGGCCCTCAGTGACCGGGGGAATTTATAGTACAGGACTCAATCTCTGGTCACTCACCAGCGTCTCTCATTAAGCCTTGAACCAATCTGTAGAGAGGAGACAACAGGCACATCCACAAATAACACACATAGTCTTAGGACTAAAAAACAAATGCTCCTTTTCAATAAAAAGTATAAATAATCTTAATAAAAATAGAAAAATCTTACTGCCCCAAACTTTTGAATGGTAGTTTGTATGAAATCTATTTATATAATATTGCTTTTTTCTTTATTAAAAGATTGTTTTCTGGTATTAAAAAATATATATTTTAAAAAGTGTAATAATTTGGATAGAATGGAATGTGTCTTCATAGAATACAATGTAGATTAGGCTATTACTTACAGAGACAGTGGTGTTTGGTATAGAGGCACTAGACACTGCTGCGCTTGGCTGGTCTTCAACCTGAGAATGTCTCCTGGCCACACTAAAATTTGGCTTAGCTGCAGCAATGTGAGAGCAAGTAAATCTTGGTTTGGTAAACTAAAAATGTGAGAAGACACAATGTGTTATAATAGCAAGCATTACTATTTATATTAATATTACTATTTTAAGTAAATGCAGACTTCAAAAACACTTCTCTCTGAATGGAAGTGTAGTCCATAAGAGGAATGATTTATTAGCACTAGCAGTACTGACTCTTGAAATAACTACAAAGTATTTACATGATGGAATAATTATTAACATGTGTACAATTAATAATAGCCAGCGTGTATGTGGAATGTTACCTGAGATATAGAATGAAAAAGACAAAATGTAGCTTTAACACATGAGAAGTATAGAGAGAGATGCCATGAGAGACATGAGTCTAGCTCAGTGACCTTCAACCCAGGCAGAGCTCAGTTAGAGAGGAAGAGGACAATCCAAGAGTAGAGCCCAGAGATGAAAGAGAGAGAGCACACAGGTTACATTCTTCATTTATCCTTGACCATGTGACTTATATCGCTTTTTCTTCATTAAAATATGGTTCTCTGGGATTTAAAAAAATATTTTAAAAAGTTTAATAATTTGGATAGAACGGAACGTGGAACTTATCTTCATAGAATACAATGTGGATTATGCTATTACTTACAGAGACAGTGGTGTTTGGTATAGAGGCACTAGACACTGCTGCGCTGGGCTGATCTTCAACCTGAGAAGGTCTCCTGACCACACTAAGATTTGGCTTTGGTGCAGCGATGTGAGAGCCAGTAAATCTTGGTTTGGTAAACTAAAAAGGGACAAGAAAATGATCATTTCAGTGAAAAGACAGAATGTGTTATAATAGCATTTTAAATTGTACGAATTTTTCACAATATTACTATTTTAAATAAATGCAGCCTTCAAAAACACTTCTTTCTGAACGGTAGTGTAGTCCATTAGAGGAATGATTTATTAGCAGTACTGACTTAGGTTACTCTTGAAATAGCTACAAAGTATTTGCATGATAGAAAATGTAGCTTTAACACATGAGAACTACAGAGAGAGATGTCATGAGGGACATGAGCTAGCTCAATGACCTTCAACCCAGGCAGAGCTCAGTTAGAAAGGAAGAGGACAATCCAAGAGTAAAGCCCAGAGATGAAAGGGGGGAGGGGGAAGAGAGAGCACACAGGTTACATTCTTCTTTAATCCTTGACCATGTGACTAAAACATGAGATATTCAGACTGACCAATCAGCAGACTACAGCTGCCCCCACTGTACAAGAGGTGTGAAATTAGCAGGTCTCAGCCAACATCTCATAGTTTTCTTGCTTTTTCTTTTTTCCCTCTTACTTTCTGTACTTCCTCGAATTTGAACTGAACTTCAATACTTCAATGATTTAAAAAAAACTGATGCTTCAATGATTTAAAAATGAAATTGTAATTATTTTACCACTGACGAATGTGGTGCAATTCTTTTTGCCACAGGTGCAGCAGGCTGGGGCTGTGTTCAGGCTGACTCTGCTTCATGGCCTCCTTCATCCCACTTCTGACATACCTATCCTTTGGCTGTGGACAGAAACTTCAGTTTTCAACCCTCTGGTCCATTGACTCAGCAGGGTGTTAACTTTGCCACAACCCTGCATTTAAGTCGATGTCAGAATTAAAGAAACATTTCAGTAACGCCAACAGCAGTTACGCTAAACTTGAATAACACTCTCGAGTTGTTCTTGCGATGTCAATCCATTCCCAGTACTTCATTTTAGACATATATCAAACTGTGATAATGTGAGAACCACCAACTCGCTTGGGGACGTAAAATTAAACTAGTGTCATAATTGAGTTTAAGATGATCGTGTGGTCGTTTATCCACATCCTTAGCATTTTGTGCAAGTGTAGTGATCTTTATTCTTTCCAGGCACGTGCGTTTCGGTGCTATACATAGAGAAATGTACTTTTGCGTGCGTAGGCTGACCGGAATAGTTATACGATTGTTAGTCGTTATCGGTTTGCTGAGATATCACATAATACACGATGTACCCTTGCACTACTCATTGTGAAGTGTGTTTGGACACCGACTTACCTTAGATACACTGGCGGAACTGTCGTTCATCTGATCGCGTATGTAGTTCTCACGTTGTCTTTAATCTATATTATCTGGCGTCTTCTTCACGCACCCCACAGCAGTGTAGTCCCCAGGACAGTTGGTGAGCCTCGGGCGCCTAGTTCTATTCTTGAGGGTAGCGAGCCACTTACGCCATCTTGGCGTTGTTGGCTAACTTAAGTGAGAGTTATTGGTTTACTGTGTGGACTTCTTTCCTTGGCTGTATGAGGACCCAGGGCATTCTGTCCCTGCCTTTTGGCCATACCTCACTTTTCGATCATAATACACTAATTCCTACTATATACTCAGTTTGAGAGAGTAGTAGTCGCAAGTCATGGAGCTACCAGGCTTTGTTAGTAAAACGCCGCAAACCTCGTACGTTTTGTCGGGAGTACAGTATAAGAAATTTTAGACGATCTAATAGAACCTACTGAATAAGCGCCGAATTCGGTGGTTTGGTAATCGATAGTGGTGATGGTATTCTACTCGCTCGGTTTCTGCCGTGCGGACCTTAACAAGACATAACGCAAACATCTAATATTATCAACAAGACGTTATACCTATGCAATAATGGAATGGCTGTTTTGATAGTGAGTTTATCGTATAGAGCTATCGATGCGCAGCTGCTTGCAGTCTTCTGTTTAGGTGGGGTTGAGTACATTTTGGCAGGGTCGTTCTGCCGGATTAATTGGGCGTCAGGCCCCCCGCTTGGCTTGCACCCACTATGGGAGAGGGATGGGTCACTTCAGGGCCCTGGTTGACGTAAGGTTTGTCTTGGGTGGGGTGTGCTGCTTGGGCCCACTGTAATTTTCTTGCCCACTCACCATTGGGGATATTTTCGTTGGGAGGAACGCTGTGCCTTGCTAAATAGTTTTGTGTAGATTTTTGGTGGTACGGACAGAACGGGAACGCTGGTGCGGTTTAGTGCCACCTCTAGTGTAGCAGGTTAGTAACTCGCGTTGCAGGACTAGTGAGGTTGTGAGACCTACATGTTTCTTTGGTGTTCTTAAGCGTTATTTCTCAGGTTTTTCAGGACGAAAGCAGCCACCACGCTGCACCAGGTGAGTCTGATGAAATCCGACACTTCAGAATGAGGATAGAGTGAAGGCGACTGTATCAATATGTGTCGCAGGCGCCGAAACCGCTGGGTCTGTTGAGGGCGCGCGTGAAACCAGAGATCACTTAGCTTCAGTTACATATTTGTCCTTGCTGTTAGGCGTAAGCTCCAACAACTTGTCAGCGTCTCAACCCGGTACGTTTCCTAGTTTTGTATTTCCGCCTTCTTTCTTGTTTTTTTCTTTATCGATCTTGGCATGACAGAAGACGATAGCAAGAACAGAAGAAGACAGAAGTGAGGAGGTCATGGGGTAGTTGAGGCTTTTAACTGCTGTATTGGACGCGTAAACCTCAGGGGACTAAGTGGACCATGGTAAACAACTTCGGGGGCGGGTTGTTCCTGTTTCGGCACTTCTGCCAGGTAAGGCGTCGGTTTGCTTAGCTTCGTCTGATCCTGGCTCCCGGCGACTCGCTCTAGTGCGGGGCTTCGCTGCCGGCTGGGAGGGGTGCCGGTGCGGCGCTGCTCCCCTGTTTGCGGATTCTTGCTGTCTGCTTTGGGCAGCGTAGCAGGGCGTGTCCTTCCCCCCCCTTTTTCTTTTCCTTTACTTTTTTTTGCCTTTTCCCATGCCGCATTTTGATAGGTAGGCGCACTCCTGCTCTTGTCCGCATGCTTGGTAAGCGGTGCGAGTTCCTCGTCACTCGCGGGGTGGTCTCCCTGCTTGACTTCTCCGGTCTTGTGGGGCCGTGCTGTTTCATTTGTATCCGATCCCTTTGCTCACCGTCGGCGCGTACCTCTGGCTTCCAGTAGCCCGTGTCCGGCTCTGCTTTCGAGTTTTTGTTTTTTTTCAAATGTGGCTAATTTGAAATGTGATCCGAGTTTTTGGGCAGGTAGTTTTTTATGTCACTTTATACTATGATTCACACCCATTAACAAGCATAATATTGTATGTTAGTGAAGGACGGGGTATTGCAACTTCAGGTTGGGATGGTTGGTGCCCACCTAAACAAGGGTTATTTGATATCAAAAACATTACCAATTAGGGTTACACCATAGTAATAATTCTCTCATTGGCATGCATAAAACAGTATACAATACTACAATACAAAAGACAATGTACAAATCAGTAATGATACACACATTGTCCTGGGGATTTACACGATCATTCATAGAGTTAAGTAAGAGGGAGACTCTCTCTACGTTTTTTGGGGTCATACATTTTATCTGGTTACTGTGGTAACCTGAGGTCTGCTCTGTCCTTTAGGAGGAAGGCTTCCAGAGAACCTCATGGTTTGCCCGTTTGCTGTAGACTGTATGTGGTTTATTTGTTAAATATAACTAATTATGTGTCTGATTCGTCCAGCTGTTACACACATAATTTTCAGTATCCAACCACATTCTTGCTTGTAATTGACTTGTAATCAATAGTATTACACAACATTGGTTTTACCAAAATACTTTTTAATTTTAACTTTCAATATACTATGGTAAACTACTTGTAGCTCACAATTCTTTTCACAAACTTTACACCACACAATTAGTTTCTGTAACATAATTTTCAGAGACTTGATATGGAACTGTTAAATGCATTCCTTTCATAATAATAAGTACACAGTGTGATGGTGGGCTGACAGAATCTTCCTTTATTTTAGTGTTTGATATTAGATATTAGATATCAGATAAAACCTTAAATTGATAAAAGTCTTTAGATATAAAAACAATTTGACTTCTGAAACAATCAAATATTTGGTCAAAAATCATTTGGTCAACATAATTGCACACAGGTTTACGTAATGTGCTCAGTTCAATACAGGAACATAGTGTGTATGAGTATCAGAGTAAAAGATGACCCGATTGTGTACTTCAGTACAAAACAACAATCATCTCTTTATTGTTGAAACATACAGTATACATGTCAAATCATATTTGAAGAACTACTTTACTATTTTCTTTGGAGTTCATGTGTTTCCTTTTGATTTCAAAACACCATGAAAATAAGATTAAACTAACATCAAACATATTCCAAATGTTTTTTTCAGCAACAATGCAAGATCTGCAAATGAAAGAATTGAAAAGACTCTGTATATAATTTACAACCTGCAGTTCTACCACCAACTAATGCAGACAAATCACTTGATGTTGCTTTTGAAGGGTGTTGATCAGTCACAGTGACGGAAGAACTGGAAGTGGTAGTCAGTAAATAAAATGTCTGCATAGTTCAGATCGGTGTTACAATCAGCCAAACCCTGTGTGAAAAGAACACATCTATACTGAAAGTATATGGTCAAAAGATTTAAGTCATGCTGCTAGTCACACCATCATTGCCATAGACTTTAACATTTAATTTGGCAGTACCATAGACAGAAGTACAGTCTGTCCAATATTTCATATTGTTAAGGTCATAGCTCATCTTTGATTTTTACAAGCCCTGTGTTTTGGTCCACTGAAGATGTGTTTTCCATGTTTCTTTGGCTAAATGGTTTACACTCAAGAACACAACACTACAACACACTGGGCTTCATTCATGAAACATGAGCAAAATTACTTTTTGAGTAAATCATTCATAAAGCCGTTCTAATGTAAATGTTCAGATTAATGAAAGTATTCATATTTTCATTTTAATAACATGCATAATAATGCATATTATGAGACCATATAACTGGGTAATCTTTAAAATATTGAGGTTAAACCTATTTGGCTTGCTGTTCACAGTGGATGGGCTCAGGGAAGTGGCTTTAACTCAAGCCCTGATAAACCCACAGGGTCTACTAGTGCTTGGAAGATAAGTATGAATGGCAAGAAACTTAAATTAATGGAGATGGAAGGATGCCGAAACAACTAATGCTGGTGCGAGGCGAACGATGAGGTGATTAATGAAAGGTTAGAGGGTTTCACTCCTTCAAAATTGTGTTTATGAATTTCATGTCATAACAAACTTAATTAGTTAACAATTAGTAAAATATGAAAATAAATGTTACTGATAAACAAAAATCAACAGCAACGTAGTCTATTTTCCTTTTGATCATACAGTACTATTAGCCTATTAGGAGCAGCAGTCTTGTTTGCCATCTTGTCTGCCAAAACTTTCATTGAATAATCTTTTTTAGGCATATGGACAATTAGTTCTCTTCTGCATTTATGCAATATACAGCAGCCAAACCAAAAAAGGGAGTCCAAAGATCCCACAATATTCCTGTACATGCAATTCATGAATGGGGATTATGCTAAAAGTGAATGCGTGTGCACACACTTTTTTATGATGCATTTGTGAAACCAGTGGCGAGTTTTAAGTAAGGTTCAGTTTACGCTCAAATTACTCTGAATTTACTCAAATATTTACAAAGTTTCATGAATGAGGCCCACTGAACAGACTGTACTGCCCCTTCCAGCCTCATTTTCATTTATGTCATATTAAATATGGTTTCTCTGACTAAAGTCTTTATTTAAAGACAGCGTACATTTACAGATTAACACACAAACACAAAGATACACAGGAACTCACAGCAACAGAAGAGCGGAAATGGTAAGAGGCACGATAGTGATTTGCCACTGCCAGTGTCCATTTATGTATGTAGCCCTGTGAAAAAGGAAAAAAAAAAATCGAATAAATGCATGACATCAAAAACCATTTTACTAAAAATTAAATTTTACCTAGGCCACGTACACACTGCAGATAAATTTGTCTGGTCAATTCACCTTTTAATGCTTAAAGGCACAATATGTAAAACTTTTTAATAAAAATATCCAAAAACCACTAGAACATATATTTTGCTGACTTGTGTACTTAAATTATCACCAATGTTTCGAAGAATGTTTAAATCCAGAGAAATAAGCAATTTTAACTAGTGGCACGGACCGTGTCCATAGTGTCATTGTATCGCCTGCCAATGACATGCATAACACTCGATCCCCCACCACCCGGTTTTGTTTTATAGAAAACATAGAAACGCCAAAGACGCTTTAATATGCTATGCATGACAGGTGACGACCGCACAGAGTAACATTATAACAAAACTTTCAAATGTATATAGTATGTTAAAACGGCACTGCTTTACCCCACATACGCACGACCAGAAGGAGTGGAAGCGGTCGACTGTGACATAATAAAATCTCCGCTGCTTTCGAGCCATGTGTCGCGCTCGTTCAGCGGCCTCGTTTCGCTCGACGGCTTTCAGCCTCACCCTGCTTTATTCTACTACGTTAATAAATCATTAGCTCATCCATGAACATGATTTCTGCCCGAGTCCCGTCGGATTGCATCGGCTGTGGGGATGAAGACGACAACTCCCATGATTCCACACTAAGGTCACGGCGTCATCAAACTACGCCTTTGTCTCTTTGTTTATTTTGAATACTTGCCCTCTAGCAGCGAAAATTACATAAAATATATTGTGCCTGTAATTCGGTTCGAACAACGACGCCAAAATCTCATTTCCATAATGACCAACGAAATCTACCAAGAGCAGCGCAAATTAGCATAAGGATATGTTTGAATAATGTATTCCTCTGGCATTCCAAATAAATTAATACGAGTGGGAAAAAAATTCTCTCCCTTCTACCACATGCTCTCTGTTCTCTGCGGTGCCTCCTCCTGGCAGCAACAATCACAGCCAATGTCAAGCGCAAAATGAGTTAAAATGTGCTTTTTCGGGTGGTAAATGATAGCGCAAATACCAGCAAATTGATTACCACATACCTTAGTAAATCATGTTGTGTGATTTATTTAAATCCTTAAGTAATATTTATTTAAATTATTTAAATACTTAAATTTTGTGTCTGAAAGGGAAACTCCTACAAATGCATATGCAACAAGGTCAGCCGCAGAAATTACTGTCCAAGCCTTTTTATCGCTAATTTCTCACTGTGTGACTATAGTAAATCCTGACAGTTATTTTTAACACCAAAAAAGGGTTTGCGCTGGCACAAGCTGTTAGTAAATCCGCCTATACAGTTAAGTAAATTTAAAGAAATGCAAATCGCAGCTCTAAACGAATTAACTCCAAAAATGTTTTACAGAAATCTGCAGGTGTCCCAGAACTGAACTTGGCATAATGCATTATCTCTTTAGCTTGACTGTAACACAGAAATTATAGAAGTAACCAGAAATTTCATGACCAGCCCTAAAATGAATTCCTAGAAAAATCAAAGTGTGAATAGTCCACACGAAGAAATGTTGTTAAAACAATAAAGTGAACAAATGTGCCTGTGTATAATAAATGTGTCAGGCATAAATGTCAATAAAGCTAACTTGTAAAATTATATCAAATTATTTTTATAAGAATTACTCAAAATACTTATGTATTAAACTTTATGAATAGATTAACAATATAACTACAGTTATAACCAAAAGGTGTTTCTAATGCATGTTGCTTTTAGAGTGTAAGTGCTAAAGTACCTGTGTGTTGAGAGCAGTGTTTGACTCTGGGCCATTGTAGTCGAGCACTGAATAGCACTGCTCACTCTCATCATGTGAACACAGGTGAATCACCAACAACTCAGTTGTGCTGCTCGGGTGTAAGAAAAACACTCATTCATATCACGGAGGATGGAAACCATCTATGAAAACATCTATTTTAATACCTCTATTGCATATTTATGATATATGAGCAATATCTATCAAGCAGGCATTGTTGATTGACTCTTTATTTTCTGCACAGCTACAATTCAGCCATCAGCAAAATGCCACAGTTCTTCATATTAACATATTAACATGTCCAACACTTTGTATCTAAATTCTGGATATATATGGATTATAACACTAAACAGTGGATATAAAAAGTCAACACGCATGTTAAAGATGAATTAAATGTGCATCAATGAGCCTTGGGCACCCATGACCCTGATGCTGTCTTGGAGATGCTCTGACCCAGTTGTCTAGCCATAACTATTTGGCCTTTGTCAAAGACATTCAGATCTTTTCGTTGCCCATTTTTTCTGTTGGCCAATATAAATAATATATAGATATTATATATATATATACAACAAACATAGTATGACATTACATTTAGTTCATTTAGCAGATGCTTTTATCCAAACGACTTACAAATGAGGACAATAAATCAGTCAAAACTAACAAAAGAGCAACACTATGTAAGTGCAAATGACAAGTCTCGGTTAGACTAACGCAGTACACATAGCAAGGTGTATATACAGTATATATATTAAATCTTATACATACACATATTTATACATTACCTATTTACACCTACACCTACACACACACACAAAGAAAAACAAGTATATAGAATAGAAAAAATAGAAAGCTAGTTTAAAAAAAAAGAAGATAAATAGATCAAGTAGATTGTAAAACCCCTTACCCCCCCGAATTAGAAAGTGCTAGAGCATTGAGAGGGTCTCAAACATAACGACTCACAGGATTTTCTTAAGTGGCTAGGATGAGTTGGGGCATTTTCCCACTCCACCTCACGGATGGGATCTAACCACCCCGCCTGATGAAAAAGTATGTTGAAAAGTGATTTTGAGTATTTTGTTCTGACCTGGCAATCATGCGTCGTTTCACTTGCAAACGCAAGTTTCTAGAGGTCTTAATAACCCTGAATAATGTAATTTTTCGCTTTAGGTAAAGGGCTGGCAGGAGCCAGGGTGGTTTTGTAGGGCAACATTAATGCCTGAATTGTTATGCGTACCCACCCCCCGTTTTGCTCCTGGTAGCGTTCATGGATTGGAGATCTTGATTCTTTGAACAGAGGTCACTGTGCAGGCATTCTTTGCGGCTTCCCCATTAAGATTAATCTTGCAGCCCGGCATGGAAAGTAGGTGAAGACCTGCCAAGAGAGTTTCCATTGCAATTAGTCCAGCACTGGATAGAAACAAACGTCTGAACACAGGAAGTTGTGTTGCATGTTTTTCGAATGTAAATGGGCCCCCCCCCCCCTGTGCCCTATTTCCTAATGTTGTTTTAAATACAAATCTGACAGGGTACACAGGGCAGTTTTAGCAAGGTGGTTCTGCGAAATCAGCAATATCATTCATACAACAACGCCATCGGATTCTAGCGTGTTTGTGTTTTTTGAAGGAGTTAATGGTGACGAGCCTAAATCGGATGGAGAACCTTTAGATACAAGTGATTTTTGGGTTCCCCTGTTGAAACCACACGCAATTATGTCTAGCCACGTTGAGTTGCAGGTGATGATCCCTCATCCAACAAGAAATGTTGTTAGCACTGCTGCGATGCGAGAGAGCGATTAGTCGGCATTTCATCAGGCATGGAATGTTTTTTAGAGTTAGGTTGAGTGTCATCAGCACTAGCAGTGATATGTAAGCCCTGTTTGTCACCCTCTCTTCCCTTCCCTCCTCTCTTTCCTTTTTCTTTCTTTTCCTGTGAAATGACAGTAAACCTAGTGCTGCCATGTTTATAGACAGGAAGAGAAAGTCGGTCCAAGAACTGAGCCCTGAGGCCACCCCAGCTGCCTAGAAACAGTATATTATATATATATTATATATATATAATATATATATACAGGGGAATCCCAATAAATTGAATGTCGGGAAAAGTTCTTTATGCAGTAATCAACTCAAATTGTGAAACTCGTGAATTAAATAAATTATATGCTCAGAGACTGAAGTAGTTTAAGTCTTTGGTTATTTTAATTGATGATTTTGGCTCACATTTAAGAAAAACCCACCGATTCACTATCTCAACAAATTTGAATACGTCATAAGACCAATAAAAAAACATTTTTCGTGAATTGTTGGCCTTCTGGAAAGTAAAATACTGTACATGTACTCAATACTTGGTAGGGGGTCTTTTTGCTTTAATTACTGCCTCAATTCGGTGTGGTATGGAGGTGATCAGTTTGTGGCACTGTGAGGTGGTATGGAAGCCCAGGTTTCTTTGAAAGTGGCCTTCAGCACATCTGCATTTTTTGGTCTCTTGTTTATAATTTTCCTCTTGACAATACCCCATAAATTCACTGTGGGGTTCAGGTCAGGCGAGTTTGCAGGCCAGTCAAGCACACCAACACCATGGTCATTTAAACCAACTTTTGGTGCTTTTGGCAGTGTGTGGGCAGGTGCCAAATCCTGCTGGAATATGAACTCGGCATCTTCAAAAAAGCTGGTCAGCAGAAGGAAGCATGAAGTGCTCCAAACTTTATTGGTAAACAGGTGCAGTGACGTTGATTTTCAAAAAAAAAACAATGGACCAACACCAGCAGATGACATTGCACCCCATACTCATCACCAGACTGTGGAAACTTAACACTGGACTTCAAGTAACTAGTGCTATGAGCTTCTCCACCCTTCCTACACACTCTAGGACCTTGGTTTCCAAATTAAACACAAAACTTGCTCTCATCTGAAAAAAAGACTTTGGACCACTGGGCAACAGTCCAGTTCTTCCTCTCCTTAGCCTCTGACGTTGTCTGTGGTTCAGGAGTGGTTTAACAAGAGGAATATGACAATTGTAGCCAAATTCCTTGACATGTCTGTTTGTGGTGGCTCTTGATGCCTTGACCCCAGCCTCAGTCCATTCCTTGTGAAGTTCACTCAAATTCTTGAATCGATTTTGCTTGACAATCCTCATAAGGCTTTTTTCTTCCACACTTTTTCCTTCCACTCAACTTTCTGTTAACATGCTTGGATACAGCACTCTGTGAACAGCCAGCTTCTTTGGCAATGATTGTTTGTGGCTTACCCTCCTTATGAAGAGTGTCAATGATTGTCTTCTGGACCATTGCCGAGTCAGCGAGAGAGCAAGGCAGTGATTCCCCATGATTGTGTAGCCTAGTGAATCAAACTGAGAGATCATTTTGAAGGCTCAGGAAACCTTTTTGCAGGTGTTTTGAGTTGATTAGCTGATTGGCATGTCACCATATTCTAATTTGTTGAGATAGTGAATTGGTGAGTTTTTGTTAAATATGAGCCAAAATCATCACAATTAAAAGAACCAAAGACTTAAACTACTTCAGTCTGTGTGCACTGAATTTATTTAATACATGAGTTTCACAATTTGAGTTGAATTACTGAAATAAATTAACTTTTCCATGACATTCTAATTTATTGAGATGCACTGTACACTGAGCTCACAGAAGTGAGACACCTGTGAAACTGGTCCAAATTGGGCCCAAATTGTCAATATTTTGTGTGGCCACCATTATTTGTCAGCACTGCCTTAACCCTCTTGGGCATGGAGTTCACCAGAGCTTCACAGGTTGCCACTGAAGGCCTCTTCCACTCCTCCATGACGACATAATGG